>CM035269.1:112260446-112271819 GCA_020226075.1 Hydropotes inermis
AGGTAAATGGATGGGTGGATGGGTAGATGATGCATGCATGAGTAGCATTTGTGTTCACAAAACATGCATTCCAAAATAGTTTACAGATATTTGAGGACAAATTGTAGGAAAAGGGTTAAAATATTATTGAAAACTTTAACTTAAAAAATAAGTCTTCCTCAAGTGGCTGCTGACTTCCCCAGGGCCTTTGGGGCAGGCGGCGGTGATCTTTGTAGACCAGCAGAGCGCTCCATCTTTCCCCTGCCATCTGTGGAGAAGCCAGAGGCCAAGCCAGCCGCCCAGCCTCTTCCTGCCCTGCTCCCCCACAGCCCTCAGCACTTGGACAGTGTGTTCCAGCTCCAGGCACAAGCTCCCCCCACCCTTCGCCACTGGGCTGCATCGGTCAGTCAAACAAGACAAGCCTGACAGCCAGCCAGGACAGCCAAGTTGCAGGGCCAGCCGCCAGAGGCCTTCAGGACCCCTGGCCTGAGTGTGCCCCCATCAGTGGGCAGAAGAGCCATCGAGCCCTGGGGGTGAAGAGAAAGGATGGGCCAGATTACCTGAACTTGTAAGCCTGCTTCTGGATTCTGACCATCAGAGGGGTCTCGTTTCTGATAAACCAGGGCTCTCCATCATCAACAAACGGAGGGATGTCGTTCAGAAAGATGCGGGCATCCAAGTCTTTGCGGAAGGAGGAGGTCATGGGCAGGTGGCTATTGTCGGTCGAGTAGATATAGATTTCCGGAGGCAGAGTGAGGTCGTCATTCAAGAGAAACCGTTTGTAGTCGTAGAAGAACGGGTCCCGCCCCTCCTCTAGGCCCCAGTCCATCTTCTCCTCATCTGCGAGGGTGACCTTGGCGGGCGTGTGCGTCAGGAAGCCTGAGAACTCGGGGTAGCTGTGGAGGGAGAGGCTGCCGGGGATCTCCACGCACAGCTTGATGAGGTGGTCACGGAACCACAGCCCCACGTCCTGGCTGCCGTCCCGGTAGGTCTCAACACCTGGTCCGAATCGCTCATCTGCCTTGTACAGCCCCTGCAGGATGGCACAACCGGGCGGAACAGGTGGCTGGGCAGGGCCTGTGCTCTGCGGCCAGCTTCTTAAATCAGAGGAAGAAAGCATCGTCCTAAGAAATATGTTCATTCAATTGACAGTTTACTGAGGCTTTGGATGCTCCAGGCCCAAAGCACGGGCGTTGGGACAGACGCATCGTGGGCAGAGGGGCTGCGGGCCCGGGGGCCTTGCGCAGGGAAGCCGGGGATGGTGTGTGCCTCCTGCTCTTCTAACATGGTGAGTCTGGCCCAGGCAGCCACCAGGCTGGGAAGGAGCATGCGGGCAGAGGTGCCAGGCGCCGAGTCAGACACACCCCAGCAGGCGTGAGCCGAGGAGGAGGAGTGGTCAGCCTGGCTTGCCTCTAGGCCAGCAGAGCGCAGCCACTGCCGGACGGCTCTGACACTCCTGCTGGCGTCAGTGCCCGGTGGTGGGTGTGAGGAGCAGAGGGAGCCGGGAGGTCTCAGTGAGACACCGGGCAGCAGTGCCTCCCAACAGCGAGGGACCTGGGACAAGGGTTCTGGCACCGGGACCACAGAGACCCGGCTTCCTGGGAAGGACGTGCTGCATGCATCTTCCCTGAGATGGTGTCGAAGGATGATGCCTGGAGGTCACTGGGCGGGCAGAAGAACCGCCCAGCAAAAGCACGGAGGCCTGAAACCCTGGGACACACACGTCACTCCCCACCCCCCCTTATCTGCGAGCCGAACAGCAGCCCCATTCTCAGGAGCTCCCCATTGTCCAACGTGCCCATGGAGCACCTCTGGCTGCAGGCCTGGGGCTGAGCACTGTGGATGGACAGCCCTGCCAACAAGAAGCTGGCCGCCCAGACCAGGGGGCAGCAGATGAAATGAGGGAGGGAAACGTGTGAGGACCACTGCACGGCACACAGGCTTGGGCCGGTGCCACGGGTGTTTCCGGGGAGAAGCTGTGGATGGGCCAGTGACAGGGCGGGACGCGCCATCAGACTCTGAAAGTGGCGGGGTTGGGGGACGGTCCCCCTGGAGCTGTGAGCCTGGGCAGAGAGGCAGGCATCCTGAGGCAGAAAAGCAGCTGCCCCAGAAGTCCGCATCTAGGAATCTGTCCCAGGGACTAATCCCAGCTCATCAAAGCTGTAATATGTTCACAGCCTTAAACAGCAGATGATGATCCAGGAACCTTGATGGTTCAATAAAGAGGGGCTGTCCACAGGCACTGGCTTTGAAAATTCTCTTCTTCATATGCATTCAATTTTCACCAAACAATCCCACTTCTAGGAATGCATGCCAAAGATCATAGGTGAAAACATGGAATCCGCAGTGAGGATGGCTGCCTGGTGACACAGGCCTTCCGGAGCTGCTGGGAGTGGGCAGGGCTGCTGGGACCAGGTGTAACCGCAGATGGAGGACAGGGTGCCCTCGGGGGGAGGAACGTGTGTGCCTGTCTGCCTGTCGTTTGTAAATGCAGAGAGAGAACTACAAAGATGATCACCAAGGACCAGGGAGGCTCGAGAAGGAAGAGAAGGGACTCCTGTGGGGGGGACCGTGTTTGATGGATTTGACTTGGGAAAAGCATCAGGTTTTTGCATAATCACAAAATGAAATCCAAACAAGCTTTTGAAAATAGAATGCCAAAAATATGAAAGCAAAATAAAGCAAGTGACTGCAGCTCTGTACCTACGTGAAGGAGGGGGGTGGAGGTGCCCACACTTAGAGGAATTATTTCCTGTGACTGGACCCAGCCTCCCCGGTGGGGCCACTCCAGGGGCAGAAACACAGCAAAGGAAACAGACTGGTTTTAATCGCCAGAGTGGTGCTGATGAGGCTCTGCCCTTTTCTGAAACTGTTATGCACATGTTCAGAGATAAAGCAAGTAGGAAATCTTGTTAGAAACCAAGATTGTTAAGACTAAGAGGCAAACACAGCACCACAGCTGTTGAGTGCCAAGCCCGCACCCCCTACATTGGAGCTGGAGATATCAGTATGAACTGATGATGTATTTTCTCACTTAAAAAAGTGTACTTTCAAACAAAAAAGGAAGCAGAGACATGGGTACAGAGAACAATCTAGTGGTCACCAGTGGGGAGAGGGGGAATAGAGGGGGAGGACCCAAAAAAGGGTTGTTGTGGGGTTACATGAAATCACAAAATCAAGACTGTGAAACGGTGGGAGGAAATTGTAAAGAGCCATAGTAAAGCACTGTGGTGTTGGAGAAGACTCCGGAGAGTCCCTTGGACTGCAAGGAGATCAAACCAGTCAATCCCACAGGAAATCAACCCCGAATGTTGACTGGAAGGACTGATGCTGAGCTGAAGCTCCAATACTTTGGCCACCTGATACGAAGAGTCGACTCATGGGGAAAGACCCTGATGCCGGGAAAGATTGAAGGCAGGAGGAGAAGGGGGCAGCAGATGATGAGATGGTCGGATGGCATCACCAAATCAATAGACATGAATTTGAGCAAGCTCCCGGAGATGGTAAAGGACAGGGAAGCCTGGCGTGCTGCAGTCCATGGGGTCACAAAGAGCTGGACACAACTTAGCGACTGAACAACAATAGGATTTTAAAAATCATTCGATTTTAAAATGTTTTTTTAAAAAAAGAAAAAAATGTCATATAAATAATCCATTAAAAAAAAGCTTTGAAAGGTGTTCTCTAGATCTGCCATTGAAAAGACCTAAAAATAAAAACTAACCCGTGCAGTGGTGATGAGCAGCCAGACGGTGGCTTCTAAATTCCGCATCCCACTAAAGCAGCCAGGCCCCACCGAAAGCAGGGCAGGAAGTGTCTGAGTGAAGCTGGAGCTCCTTGCAGGCGGAACCAGTCCGCTGACGCTTGCGCCCACCCGTCAGTCCTGACATCACGTAATGAAAGACAGCCAGGCAGCTGTCTCCAGAAGCGACTTCTGACGAAGAGGCAAAGGCTGGGCGGAAGGAAGTGAGTCTCTCCACCAGACGGAGCTGCGGCACCTGGACGTCCCCGCGTGGCGCATGAGGGAGCCTCACTGCCCGTGACACTAACAATGACGCACACACAGACGGGCGTCAAAACCACAAGCACAGAGGAAAACGCAGACGATGAGCTCGTGACCTGGCAAGATTATTGGCAAAGACGCAACGGCCGGGCACTGGGGGCAGGGGGAGACCCGCTCCAGGGGGCCTGGGGGCGTGCTCTGGGGCTGACGGGACTATTCTGACCCGTGACCGTGGGGGTCACCACACAGCACCGTGCCTGTCAAAACTGTCAGAAGTGAAAGTCGCTCAGTCGTGTCCGGCTCTTTGCGACCCCATGGACTATACAGTCCATGGAATTCTCCAGCCAGAATACTGGAGTGGGTAGCCTTTCCCTTCTCCGGGGGATCTTCCCAACCCAGGGATGGAACCAGGTCTCCCACTTTGCAGGCGGATTTTTCACCAGCTAAGCTATGAGGGAAGCCCCGAAACTTTCAGCACTACCCACTAAATCGGGAGAGTGTTACTTTAATGAGTAAGGCGGGGGTGGGGGAGGAATCTGTATTTGCAAAGCCAGGAATGTTCTCCTGGAAAAAGGGAACTTTCAGAACAGCACGTGCGCCAGGAGCCAGTCTACATGTAGAAAGGTAAATGTTTTCAGCGAGCTTACTGCTTCATCTACAGGACACACAGCAACTTGCTGGTAAGCCCGGGCCCGTTCCGGGGACAGAACAATGCCCAGCTCTCTCGTCCTCACTGTGTGTTCATTTTCTTCTCATGCGCCGTATTACTGGAACGATCACAATCGCTTAGACTAGGAAAGCCGCTTCTCGTCAGCACACCCTGGACCCAGGAGCGCCCAGGCCGGCCCCTCACCTGGAAGAGCCTCTCCTTCAGGCACATGGCGCCATAGCCCTCCCGGGCGCTGAGGTAGAACGTGCCCGTGAAGCTGGCACCGTCCGGCCACATGTAGGTGCCCAGGCCATGCCGGTGGTCCCGGTAGAACTGCCCGTGGTAGGACTGTGAACAGAGAGCGGGTGGCCAGTCTGTCCGAGGAGCCGCCCCTTACCGCCCCAGAACCTTCCAGAACGCCCTCCCGGCTGAGCCTCTGGGCCTGGGCCATGGGGACCGGGACTGTGGGGCTGCCCTGGGCTCACGAGGGGCAGTCACCCCACTCATGCAGAGCGGGCACCAGGCACACTTGGCCCCCGGTGGCCACGCTGCCCCGTCTTGGCTCAGGTGTCTGCACTGCCCGGGCTGGGGCACGACCTTTCTCCACGTGTGAGCCCTGGCCCCGGCTCCGCAGGCACCTACCGGCTGGCCCAGGGAGTGGGGGGCTGCCAGCCCTGGGGTCACCAACCTGGCGCTGACTTAAGACCCCTGGCTTCTGAGGCCATGCACACGGGCTGCTGTGTGCTCTGGTCCCGAGCCCCCGGGGGTGGTCTGATGGAGACGCCCCTCCACTGGGACCCCAGGAGGGAGAAAGAACGCAATGTTCATCCCAAGCACTTCTCAGCCGCTAGACCTGACTCTCACATGTCAGACGGCCGCCTTCCACACCAGAAGCTGGCGGGCCGGGTGCTCAAGTGGCTGGTGGCCGTACTCACAGACCCCTCCCCACCCCCCGCACCAGCAGGCCGGTGACTGCCGCCTACCCAGTGCCCCCTGTCGTCCTCTGGCAAAGGAGACAAGTCCCCACGGGTAGGTGGTGCCCTGACCCCAGCCTCCCTGGCATGAGTGGCCAAGCAAAGGACTCCCCCAGCCCAGCCCTGCCTCACATTTGGCCACAGGACCCATCCCCGAGTCACACCAGTGTCCACGGGGCCTCTTCTCTCTCGCAGGAGGCTGGGACACCAACACCATCCCCTCTGCTGGATGTCAGAAGGTCAACCTTGGCCGCCCCCAGGGTGGTGGGAAGAAGCGACCTGACGGAGTCACGGGAGCCCTTGGATCCAGCCAAGCCTTGGGGCCCCAGGACCCCAGTGACGGGCTTTCCAGGCACCACAGCCAAGAGAGGTGTTTTCCAGCTCATCGTTTCACTCCTAGAGTGGCCGGAGCAGGGACACGGAGAGCACAGAGGCGCCAGCAAGGAGACAGCCCATCGTCTGCCCACATCATTTCACTGGAATGATCTGGGGGGCGTACAGTTTACCCAACTGAAAGAAGCTCTGAGGGGCAGACCATCTGTGTAGGCCTGTAGGGAGAACCTAAGCCCTGCTCTTCAGCTTGCCCGTAGAAGACAGGGTTTCTGTCCACCGCAGGAGGGCCCTCCTGATCCGTGCTCCACACAGACCAGGAGCCTCATCTAACCAGCCCAATGGGTGTGCTGGGGCCCGCTCTTCAAAGATGCTGCCCTCGGCCCCACACTCGCCCTCCTGCTCCCTCTGGTTCCAGAGCCACCATGGCGGCAGGAGCGTCTCCTCGGTGGACCCAGAGGGCCCCCAGGCAGCACCGAAGCGGATGCTCCGCCTGCCACCGTCTCCCTGCGCGGGGACATCTGGGGCAGCAGGCCGGGTCGGCGGGCCCCCACCCTCCACAACCGGGAGCTGGGGCTGTCTGACCAGTGGACCCCACAGTGTTGGGGCAAAGAGAAGCCAACCGAGGACTAAAGCAGATGCTGAATAAAAGCAGTGCTGCATCATCGACGGCACGGATCCTCGCACGCCGTGGCAGAAGCTCAGATCCCAGCCTCTGTCCTCTGCTCTGGGGGCGCAGTCCAGGTGGGACTGGGCTGGGAGCCCTGAAGCTCCACCTGCGTCTGCAGCTGCTCCTGCCGCCCCGCCCTGCCCCCACCACTCCCCAGGCTCCAGCCCAAGACCCCTGCGCACCTCCTCCCCTCTCGTCCCTGAGCCGGGAAAGCTAAGCACAGGAGGTCAGGGACTGGGTGAGGTACCCAGGCTGGGGCACCAAAACCAAGCAAATGGGGCCCCTGCATGGAGGAGCGGGACAGAGCCGGGACCCCTCGAAGCCCCGGGGAGCCTGTGCCAGCCAGTGCCCGTCTCCCAGCAGGGCTTCGGGGCCAGGGGTCCTACCTTCTGGGTCCTCTGGGCTCACCCAGATGCTTTTGTAACCCCCCAGGTGCAGCCCTGCATTGCCTCCAGACGGTTTTTATGACTTGTAAGGAAAGACCAGGGCAAGCAGCGCGGAACCGCCAGCAGTGCAGTTGCGGCTGGCGGGGCGGGACCGCACACCGTGGGGAGCCTTGGGAGCCCAGCCCACCGAGGCAGGCGCACCAAGCCCGCAGGCCGCGGCACACCCCAGCTTCGCCACACGCGGCTGCTTCTCCCCCCGGGGACACCAGGTGGCGCCAACAGCTCCTGCCACGGCCCCTCAGCGTCCCCAGGGTCCCCAGACTCCGCCTACCGCGGGCGCACAGAAGCGCGCGTTCACTGTGTCTTTAAGACGATCCATTTCTTCTGCTTGAGCTTAAATACAAGACAGTGTCACCAGTATAAATAAACAATTCACTGCAGTAGGTCACAATTAAAAAAAAAAAATTTGCCTAGATTAAGAATTCATCTTCTGGAGTCACCGTGTCCCGAGCTGAAGCCTGGGACACCAGGTGAACCTCGGACGTGATCTCAGGAGTTTCCCTGGGTGCTGCTCACACAGGGACGTTCGCCCAGCCTCTTTCCGGATCCACAAGCTCACAGCACAAGCCTCTTGAGAGAGGCGGGCCAGGGCTGGCCGAGAGGGAGGACTGGCCATTACCTCGCCCGTGGGCCAGGAGAACTCTCCGTATCCCAGCTTCATGTCCAGCCCGAACTCCCCTTGGTAGACACAGCCATCCTGCCACTCCTGCATGCCCCGAACCAGCTGGATGTAGGCCCCCTTCAGGTCCTGCTCCCTGAGCGGGCCCTCAGCCTCCTCTTCCTCCTCTGGGGCCTCCGGGAGGAGCCTAGGGAAAGGAAGGGGGCGGGGAGGGGAGCCCGATGCCGGACGAAGGTCTTCAGGGCCACCGAGTCCCGAGAACCGCACAGCGTCATGCTTCGACCGACAACCCCCAAGGCTGACCGGGAGCTGTCCCTGCTCTCCAGGGAGGGGGAACTGAGGCACCGGGGGCACGGCGCGTGCTCAGGGCCACGCAGGAAGCGGAAAGGGCAGTAAGTGTGCAGCTGTCTGACAAGGCTGAGGGCTGCTGTGCCCTCTGCCGCCCAGGGCAGCCCCACTGCCTGTGATCCCATGGCTGCCCCACTCCAGCTGTGCCCTGGGGGTGGGGGGCTCATCTGGGGGCCTCTCTAGTTGGCTTGACATTCCATCTGGACAAGGACAGCTAGCTTCAGGCCTGAAGGGACCCAAGAGCAGCTTGAGAAACAGCAAGCCAGTCACCAAGGTGGACATGGGAGGACGCTGGCAGGGGTGGGCGCACAGCAAGGGGCAGAGCATGCACCAGGGCAGGTTGCCTCTCTGTTGCTCTTACTGTACACACCCTGACTTAAAGTGGGCCCGAGCCTAGCCCATCACACACACTCCCACCTCTGTGTGTGTGCGGCAGTGGGGTGTCTCTGTGCTGGCTGGGGTGCACACACACGGGAGCCCTCAGAGCCTCTGATCCCCTCCACCACCTGGCCCTCAGATGCCAGCCGTGAGCCACAGACACTTTAACAAAGCATCTGCCCGACAGCAAAGGGCTGCAGCTGCTGTGAACATGTGGTTATTTGTCTAAATAACCACATGGAAGGATAGAGACCCTCATGCAACAATGATAAAGTCTGGGGGCTCAGAATTGGTTTGTTTTCCTTTTTCTTAACTGTAGCTGTGGGTTGAATTGTGTTCCTTCCCATGCACCCCGCACCCCAAATTCATATGTCAGAATTCTAACTCCCAGGGCCTGGCTGTGTGACTGTGTTTGGAGTCAGAATCTTCACAGACGCTGTCTCCAAATAATCACTTTATGTAAACAATCAACTTAGAGGTCATGAGAGTGGGCTCTAGCCCAGTGTGACTGAGGTCCTTATATCAATAAAAGGGGAAGTCTGGACGCAGGGAAATGCACGGAGAGAAGACGAAGTGAAGACTCAGAGAGAGGACAGCTGTCTACAAGCCAAGGAGAGGGGCCAGCCCGATTCCACACTCTCGAGGGAGGGCTCCCACACCTTTTGGCGCGGAGCATGGCGCTCTCTAGGGTCCCGGCAGCCGCAGGCACGCTGCCGCCCTCCTCCACTTGGTTTTCAGAATTGCCAACCTCTGGGACCTCGTCATGTGGGACCAAGGAATAACGATATTCCATGTCTCTCCTCTTTAAACCTGGAAACAAAGTCAGGGAACCACATTCTCCCTCGGGGTTCCTGGCGGGCGCTAAGACCGCCGACAGCACTGCGCGCCTCAGAGAAACAAGGACCCCTACCCTAACACGGTGGACGCCCGGATCCTGTTGGAACGCCACCCCCGCCCCGCCCCGTCCAAGGGAAACCCCCTCCAACGCCCGAGGGTGTCCCTGAAACCAAGGAAGACAGCCTGGGCCACCCTCCCGCGACCTTAAATTAGGGCCACGTTTTGGGCCACAGACAGCGGGCCCCTCCTCCCCCCGAGGGGCTCGGGAGACGGGGCGGCGAGGACACGGTCCCCACGCAAGCCCGCACATAAAACAGCCTCTCACGCACGTAGGGCCCCAAACCTCCTCTCCGCCCCTCCCAGGGAGAACGGCGGTCCGGGCCCAGGGGCCGTGGGGCCCAAGCTCCGGTTCCCCGCGGCCACCTCCGCGGACCTCGGGGATGCCCCCGCTCATCCCCCTAACAGAGCCGCACCGAAGCTCAGAGAGTTCTCACCAACTGCACAGGGTCCGCACAGGACTGCGGCCAACGCAGCGCAGCCGCGCCGGCCAGCCTGCACTCTGCACCGCGGTGCAGAAGAGTCAGGTTTCCCTGGAGACCGGGCCACCGCCCACGTGCCCGGGTTCCGCCAATCCCCGCGCCAGGCCACGCCACGCCCCGGGGCCACACCCCCTGGCTCCCGGCCACGCCACGCCCCTCCAGGGCCACACCCCCTGGCGTCCCGGCGGGGCAGGGCTCCACTCTGTGACCTCACAGAGACCCCGCCCCAGCGCCCGCTCCCGCTCCCCGCCGAGACCCTCAGCCCAGGCTTGCTGAGCCCGGGTCGGCGGTCTCCACCAGAACACCCATCTCGAGGTCAAGAGGGGCACGGTGGGTCGGCCTCTGGATCAAGCCTCCCTGACTCCAGAGCCAATTGGTGGCTCTGTTAAGTGTTTACGGAAGGCAACGAGCTCACAGCCTGGTGGGGGGACAAGACCGGGGGCAGCCGGGGTCACGGGGGAGCCTTTACGGGGAGAAGGTGCCTAGGTATAGTTTCGGGGGTTGAGTAGGAGCTCTCAGAACAGAAGTGAGCACATTTCAAGGAACTGGACTAGAAGCAGCCGGGAACAGCGCGAGGGCTTTCCGCGGCTTCCTGGATAGAGGAGGGGTCTCTGGAGGCGCAGACCACCCCTTCTTAGGACAGTGGAAAGGGATGACAACAGCTGATGCCCTGGCCGCCCCCGCGAGCTGCAGTGGCCCAAGGCGGCTCTACCCGGACCCCAGGGTTCGGGGGTCGCTCCCCCGAGCCTGCAGTCTGTCTCCCAATTCATCTCTTCGCCCCTCGCCCCTCAGCACCACCTGGGCTCCTAGAGCCCTTCTCTACCTCTTAATCCTTCCCCTCACATCCCCTCTTTGCCCTGCTCCAGCTATCACTTGTGAAGCTGAGCAGATACAGAGCCACCTTTAAAATTTGTTTCTGAAAAGAGAAAGAAAAAGTCACCTAAAACTTCCTGTCAGAGTTCCAAAGAATAGCAAGGAGAGATAAGAAAGCCTTCCTCAGCAATCAATGCAAAGAAATAAAGGAAAACAATAGACTGGGAAAGACTAGAGGTCTCTTCAAGAAAATTAGAGATACCAGGGGAACATTTCACCCAAAAATGGGCTCAATAAAGGACAGAAATGGTAGGGACCTAACAGAAGCAGAAGATATTAAGAAGAGGTGGCAAGGATACACAGAAGAACTGTACAAAAAAGATCCTCACGACCCAGATAACCATGATGGTGTGATCACTCACCTAGAGCCAGACATCCTGGGAGGTGAAGTCAAGTGGGCCTTAGAAAGCATCATTACAAACAAAGCTAGTGGAGGTGATGGAATTCTAGTTGAGCTATTTCAAATCCTGGAAGATGATGCTGTGAAAGTGCTGCACTCAATATGCCAGCAACTTTGGAAAACTCAGCAGTGGCCACAGGACAGGAAAAGGTCAGTTTTCATTTCAATCCCAAATAAAGACAATGCCAAAGAATGTTCAAACTACCACACAATTGTACTCATATCACACGGTAGCAAAGTAATGCTCAAAATTCTCCAAGCCAGGCTTTAGCAATATGCGAACCATGAACTTCCAGATGTTCAAGCTGGTTTTAGAAGAGGCAGAGGAACA
>CM035269.1:112286819-112330436 GCA_020226075.1 Hydropotes inermis
GGGGGGCGTTCAGGATGGAGCATGGGGGCTCCTGGGTCCCTGTGTGGACAGCACATTTGTGACTGTAACCCACAACACACAACATTCAAGTAGCTCTGGGAGGCCCCAGGAGGTTCCATCCGTCACCGCCGTGGCATGTGAATAGACAGGGTGACAGAAAGGCATCAGGCCAGAGCCATCAAGGACAAATCAGGAAGAGCCTAGGCCAGACACACACCTGCGGGCTTTCTGCATGACTCCCCGGAGCCCCCAGCTGCCACCTCACCCCTTTGTGAGCGTCTGCAGGTGTGCCGGCCTGGCCCCTGCCCTGCCTGCCTGGCCCTGCTGCCTGCCCGCCTGCCCCCTCCCCGCCCCCCCGGCCCCTGCTGCCTGCCCGCCTGGCCCCTGCCCTGCTGGCCTGGCCCCTGCTGCCTGCCAGGGGCCTTCTGGGACTCTGACAGCTGGCGCGCATGGCTCCCACCACAGCCGTGAAAACAGAGGATATGGTTCTCCCTGACCTTGGAGCCCACGTGTCTGGTCCACCTAAGACCAGCAGAGTGGTTGGAGAGTGGTGGGACCGGGGCCCACAACAGGCCACCCTGCTGGCCTGACCCTGTCCCCAGCAGCCCAACCACGGGGACCTGTCCCCAGCATGAGCCAGGGACAGCTTGTCCCAGGACCTGGGGTGGGGGTGGGGGGTGAAATGCAGGTTCCTAGGTCCCACTCTTAGGTGGCCAGACCCAGGAGCTTGCATCTTTGAACAGTCTCCCCAGAGAGGCTTTCTGATCATCTAGGTCAGCCCTAGGGGTCAGCAGAAAAGGAAGATACAGCCACAGGCTCTGCACAGGCAGAGAACAGAAACAGAAGTCAAAAAGAAGTTTTGTAGAAGTCCATGAAGGCTGACAGTGGCCTGGCTGGTCTACAGGAACTGGATAGGCAGCCCTGCAGGCCTGGAGGTCATCCGCTAGGATCTGGGGTCCCAACCTCTAGGGTCTCAGCATGGACAGCCCCCAGCGGCGGTCCTGGGTCTGGGGTCCCCCACCTCTGGGGTCTCGCACAGACAGTCCCCAGTGGCGGTTCTGGTCTGGGGTTCCCCACCTCTGGGGTCTCGGCACACATAGCCCCAAGCAGTGGTCCAGGGTCTGGGGTCCCTCACCCCTGGGGTCTCGGCACGGACAGCCCCCAGCGGTGGTCCTGGTCTGGGGCCCCCAGTTGCAAGCAGCTGTGGCTGCTGTCCTGGGGCCTGTTGCTTGAAGGGGGCTGGGGGCCCTCCATCACGGGAGGGAGCTGGGGGGACCTGTGTGCACTTGGTCACTGAAGACCCATCCAGTTGGCCTCAGTGACCACGTTGTCCCGGCAGAGGGGACATGGGAGACAGATTCGGGACCCCACAGAGTGGGTGCAGTTGGGTTGGGGAGACACCCGGCCTCCAGACGTCCTTCCTGGAGACATCATGATGCTTGGTGGCGTTGAGAAGGAGAGCGCTGAGTTGGCCTGGGCAGGCTGGGGGCGTGGTGTGCCGGAGCACCTGAGGGACGGCTCCCTGGCGGGGCAGGGCTGTCTGCCTGCAGCTGTGGTCTCCAGGAGAGCTCAGCCCGCTGTCCCAGGGAGGGTGCCCCGGCCGGAGCTGACCCCTTGCCCACCACCCACTGCAGATCTGGTGGCTGGACCCAGAGTTGACCTACGGCAGCGCCAAGCCCTTTGTGTTCACCCAGGGCCACTCCGTCTGCAACCGGTCCTTCTTCCCGTGCTTCGACACGCCTGCCGTCAAGTGCACCTACTCGGCCGTGGTCAAGGTGAGGCGGCAGCTGGCCCTGCTCCTGACCTTCACCTTCCTGGGTCTGTTCCCCAGCTGCCGCCAGGCAGCCCTCTGAAAAGGGGCACACCCTGCCCACGTCGGAGTCCTCGACAGCCTGAGCCCCGGAACGCCAATGCGGGGAGGGGGCAGGCAGAGTGGCCGGGTCCCAGCGCTCCTGGCAGCCCCCTGGCCCCACGTCCACTCCTAACTGGGACGAGAGGTGTGCGGGCCAGGAGCTGGGGGTGCCCCGAGCAGCGTGGGGGGTCCCTGACGGGGAACAGGAGGCTCCCTAGCGGTGTGGCTGCCTGACCCAGGTGGTGGGGCCTCTCCCACCGACATGGGGCTTGCCAACCGGGCCATGGGGTCCCCACCGGGGACACAGGGTGGCCCCCATGGGGGCATGGGGCTCCCTTTGGGGGACACGCTGTCTTGATGGGCGGGGCCTCCTGGGACGCAGGCCCCGTCGGGGGTGCAGGTCCTGATGAGCGCCACGCAGAGCACCTACGTGGAGGAGGAGGGCGTCTACCGCTTCCACATGGAGCACCCCGTGCCTGCCTACCTCGTGGCCCTCGTGGCCGGGGACCTCCAGCCCGCAGACATTGGGCCCAGGTAGGCCCGCCTCTTGCTGCCCGGGGTCCAGGCTCAGGAGATGCTGCCAGGGCCCAGCATGCAGCCTGCCTCTGCGGCCGCCCTGTGTGATCCCACGTGGTGGGGCCAGCCCTGCCCCTGCCTGCCTGTCCCGAGCCGTCCTCCCCTGGCTGCGCTTGCCCCGCGGTCGGAAGGGCCTGCAGGGTGGGTGGCGGGCACCGGCTGGACGGTTGGCCGACCCACACTGGGCGTAGGCAGGCAGTCTTCGTGCCCAGAAGTAAAGGGAAGGCCCAGTGGG
This sequence comes from Hydropotes inermis, assembly GCA_020226075.1. Lineage (NCBI taxonomy): Eukaryota > Metazoa > Chordata > Mammalia > Artiodactyla > Cervidae > Hydropotes > Hydropotes inermis. The sequence goes on from CM035269.1 coordinate 112,289,483, forward strand.
GGGCTGGGGGCAGGCTGGCCCCCGCCTACCATGTCCCCCGTGACAGGAGCCGCGTGTGGGCCGAGCCGTGCCTCCTGCCAACGGCCACCAGCAAGCTGTCCGGCGCAGTGGAGCAGTGGCTGAGTGCGGCCGAGCGGCTCTACGGGCCCTACCTGTGGGGCAGGTACATGTGAGAGCCCAGCCGGCCGCGAGAGGGTGTCAGAGGGCATGTGCACCACCCCCACCCCCCTACCCCCGGCCTGCCGAGAAGCGGCAGGAGGCGAGGTTCACTCGCGGCCCCCACCCCTGGCTCCCGCAGGTATGACATCGTCTTCCTGCCCCCGTCCTTCCCCATCGTGGCCATGGAGAACCCCTGCCTCACCTTCATCATCTCCTCCATCCTGGAGAGCGACGAGTTTCTGGTCATCGATGTCATCCACGAGGTGGCCCACAGCTGGTTCGGGAACGCCGTCACCAACGCCACGTGGGAGGAGATGTGGCTGAGCGAGGGCCTGGCCACCTACGCCCAGCGGCGGATCACCACGGAGACCCACGGTGTGCTGGGTGGGGCGGAATGGTGGTGCCCCGGGTCAGGGACTGTGCACGGGGCTGGTCCCCGGCTGCGGTCACCCTGCCCCGCGTGTGTCTGTGTGTCCCCCGCGGGTGGAGGCGGAGGGCAGCTCATAGGGTGCAGGGCGGGGAGCAGCCTGGGCAGCGGTCTTGCCCCTGCCTGTCCAGGTGCAGCCTTCACCTGTCTGGAGACAGCCTTCCGCCTGGACGCCCTGCACAGGCAGATGAAGCTTCTCGGAGAGGACAGCCCGGTCAGCAAGCTGCAGGTCAAGCTGGAGCCAGGTACCCGTCTGGCCCTGCGCGCGTCACCCGCAGGTGTCGGGCCCCACCCCAGCCCAGCCAGGCAGGGCCTGCGTCCCCATGAGGCTTCTCTGTGGAGGCCGGGGCTGGGGGGCTTCCCCCATCAGCCTGCGCCGCCTCTCGAGGGCACTGAGCACCCGTCTCCCCGGTGTGTGGACCCGAGGCCTCCACCAAGGTCCCCCAGCAGGGCAGGCCCCCCCCCCATGCTCCGGGGCATCTGGATGTGAGCAGCAGGGCCCTCAGCGGCCCCTGCCCTGCAGCGCCCCACCGCCGTCCCGCCCCCACCCCTGGGGACCCGCGCGGCTCAGGGCGCCTCCCAGAGCCACAGTTTCCCTCACAGGCGTGAACCCCAGCCACCTGATGAACCTGTTCACCTACGAGAAGGGCTACTGCTTCGTGTACTACCTGTCCCAGCTCTGCGGGGACCCCCAGCGCTTTGACGACTTCCTCCGAGTGAGCAGCCCACTCCCTGGGTCCCCGGCTCCCGGGGGTTTGGGTGGGGGTGGAGCAGTGGAGGCCGTGAGCAGGGCTCTCACCGGGCTCCTGGCCCTCCGCCTCCCAGCTTTGGCCACTTGGCAGGCCCCTGCGGCAGCCGTGGGCACCCCCGTGCCCGCCCTGGCCCTGCCTCCCCCTGCTCAGACCCCTGGGCGCAGGGCCTTTTCCCGCGGTGTGTGCCGGGCCCGGCTCGGGGGGCGGGGGCCAGTGGTGGACCCAGCCCTGGGCTTGCTGAGTCCGCTCCGCCCGGCAGGCCTACGTGGACAAGTACAAGTTCACCAGCGTGGTGGCCCAGGACCTGCTGGACTCCTTCCTGACCTTCTTCCCGGAGCTGAAGGAGCAGAGCGTGGACTGCCGGGCAGGTGAGGCCCGCCCTTGGCCTGTCAGGGAGCAGGGATGGAACTGTGGGCCTGGGGGCTCTGGCCGGCCAGCAGCCACCTTCACTTGTTGGTATAGAACTCAGGCTGGACCACATGGAAGGAACAGAGAGGAGAGTGCAATTCCCAGCCCAGAGGGGCCCCAGGGGGCTTCCTGGAGGAGGTGGCAATTAGGCTAGGTGGCTCAGTGGGTAAAGAATGCCTGCAACGTGGAAGACACAGGAGACTCCGGGTCGGGAAGATCCCCTGGAGGAGGGCCTGGCGCCCCACTCCAGTGTTCTTGCCTGGAGAACTCCATGGACAGAGGAGCCTGGCGGGCTACAGTCCATGGGGTTGCACAGGGTCAGACACGACAGAGCGATTGAGCATGCATACATGCAGAGCTGAGTAGGCAGTTCCAGAAAGAGCCTTGGAAACTGCACAGCGGGCCTGGGGAAGGATCCAGGAGCAGAGGGAAGTTTGCCTCAGAGCAGGCTGAAGACAGCCGGCCTGTTCGCAAGGGTGTCCCTGTTACAAGAGCTTAGGCCAAAGCAGAGAAGGGTCTGCCGTCTCAGGGAGAGTCAGGATTTGAGGTAGCGCAGTGAGGTGTGGGCCGGGGACCCTGTGTTGGGGAAGGTTTGGGAAGTGCTCCAAGGGTCTGGGGCAGGAATGGCAGGACTTGCCCCCACAGCTGCCCAGGCTCCAGTCTCTAAAGCAGGAATGGCCTTCTCCCAGGGCAGTGCTCCCCACCCCTCCCCTCCGCCTGTGGGCTCACAGCGCCTCACTGTTTCTGCCCGGGAGACGTGGGCAGGCAGGGAGTCCCTGGTCCCCAGCTCCAGCCCTCTGTGCCCCCTTCCCAGAAGCCGCCCGTGGCTTGCAGGGTCTGCAGCCCTCTGCGGCATCCCCAGGCCACCCCTGCCCTTGGGGCTCCCAGACCCTGGCAGGGTCTCCCCCAGGCACACCCTCGGGGTCTGCAGTCTCCCAGGCAGGCCTGCTTGGGAACCCAGGAGGGGGTCTGTGCTGCAGGGCTGGAGTTCGAGCGCTGGCTGAATGCCACGGGCCCCCCGCTGGCCGAGCCGGACCTGTCTCAGGGGTCCAGCCTGACCCGGCCCGTGGAGGCCCTCTTCCAGCTGTGGACCGCCGAGCCCCTGGACCAGGCAGCCGCCTCCGCCAGCGCCATCGACATCTCCAAGTGGAGGACCTTCCAGACGGCGCTCTTCCTGGACCGGCTGCTGGACGGGTCCCCGCTGCCCCAGGGTGAGTCCGCAGCTGCCAGGGTGGGGGGCGGGGGCTTCACCGGCCCTGACCTGCGTGGCCCCAACAGAGGTGGTGATGAGCCTGTCCAAGTGCTACTCCTCGCTGCTGGACTCTATGAACGCCGAGATCCGCATCCGCTGGCTGCAAATTGTGGTCCGCAACGACTACTACCCGGACCTCCACAGGGTCCGGCGGTTCCTGGAGAGTCAGGTGCGCCACGCAGGCCTGCCCTCCCCCACCCGGCCACTCACGCTGCCGACCCCTGCCCTCCCCCTCCCGGCCACTCAGGCTGGCCGACCCCTGCCCCCCCAACCCCCCGCCACCCAGCCACTCAGACTGGGCAGCCCAGAGAATGGGGCGGGGCCCAGGCCTCAGCAGACCTCAGGCAGGCACCGGCCAAGCCAGCAGCAGAGTCCAGGGGTCTCGCCGCAGGGCATGCATTCCCGGGGCATCTGAGTTCCTTAAGGCCTAAGGGTCACTGGATCCCCAGGCCTGAGCCCTGGCAGGGCCCCTGCAGCCCGAGCGCCCTGGGGCGGGGAGGGGAGGATGTGGGGGGCTGGGGGAGGACCAGGGCGCCCCGTGACCCGCGGCTGCCCGCAGATGTCGCGCATGTACACCATCCCGCTATACGAGGACCTGTGCACCGGCGCCCTCAAGTCCTTCGCCCTGGAGGTCTTCTACCAGACGCAGGGCCGGCTGCACCCCAACCTGCGGCGGACCATCCAGCAGATCCTATCGCAGGGCCTGGGCCCTGGCGCGGAGCCGGGCGGGGCCGCGGCGGACTCGGAGCCGGGCCTGCTGCTCGGGGACGAGGCCCCGGGCGGCGCCATCTCTCTCAGGGATGTCAACGTGTCTGCATAGCGCTGCGCCTCCCAGACACCACGATTGTGCCTTCTGGGCCGCGGGCCCGGCCGGGGGGCTCTTCTGGGCTTCCCCAGGGCCAACCGAGGCCCGTGGACCCTTCTCCCCCCCACCCCCCCAAGCGCTCTTGCACTGCGGGCCCTCCTGTCTCAACACTGACTGCCAGGCACCGCCCTGGGTCTACAGCGACCGCCACACTGTGCCTTCCGCCTGCCAGGAGGGCCCGGCTGCCGCTCCCGCCCCGCACGCCTGCATCCACAGAGCCCTGGGCCCCCGCCCCCGGGGCCGGCAGCCTGAGGACGCAGACATGCCCACACCCTCCCCGCGGGGGACGGGGCGCCGGACAGACAGTGGATGTCCCTGGGGAGGGGGGCCCCGGAAAGCCTTAGCTCCTCAGGGAACTCAGGGTCCAGGCCCCGGGGCCAGGGCAGCAATAACACGCAGGAAGGCAGGCGGCACTGGTGCTGTTTCTAGGCCCACCCTGCTGGAAGAGGCCCGGGAAGCCCGGGGTTCACGCTGGGCCCCCTGAGGGACCTCCACTCGGGGTCACCGCGATTGTCCCATTAAACCTCCACTCGCAGACTGCTTCCCGGCCTGTCTGTCCCGGCTCTCGTCCTGCACAGCTGCCCAGCAGCCGTGGAGCTGGTCACAGCCCTGTCCTCTGACCCAGGCTTCCAGCTGGAGGTGGGGAAGGAGGGGGCTGCCCAAGGCTGGGGCTCTCGCCTGCATCCGGTCCCTCCTGACCACCCCACTCTACACCCCGGGGTCCGAGCACCAGCCTCCCCAGGACCCCCAAACACCAAAGCCAGGGGCACTTGCCAGCACCCCCGCTGTGAGCCTTTCTCCCAAACTGGAGTAAGGGGCCAGGTGAGCGGCAGGCATGTGACCTGGGAGGACGGAGCGCAGGGCCTGCGGCCGTTGCTGGCCCAGGGGAAGGTGGGGCTGCACGCCCTTGGGGGCATGGCCCCAGAGCACGGCCAAGCCATGGGTGCCAGGAGCAATGCACCGCGATGACCAGGGGCAATGTCCCGGCCCCCTCCTGGCCGCCCACGGGGCTGGGTTCCTCGGGCAGCGCCTCTGCTGTGGGTCCACCCAGCGCTGCAGGGTCTCCCCCAGGATCACATGCTCAGACCCCAGAGTAACCTGTCAGCTGGCCCACTGGTGAGACCCGGTTGCAAGTGCCCCAGTGACTGTCCTCCCTGCTACAGCCCCCACCCCCCGGGAGCTGACCCGACCCCATCCAGTCGTGGCCCAGGCTCTCGGGGGCTGTCCTAGCACCAGGGCCAGGTGTGGCTCCTCTGAGCCCAGACACTTGGAGCGGGAGGGCCAGCCACCCGCTGTGGAGAACAGGAAGCCCTGTGGGGGAGAAGCAGAGGCCCAGGAGCTCTCCCTGCAACAGCGCTGGAGCCCGTGGGCCCAGGCCCCCAAGTCCTGGGCGCTCTGCAGCCCTCAGCCTGTCCTCCCGTCTTCTGGCCAAGCCCTCTCTGGGGCTGACCTGCTTCCTTAGCCTCCTCCCTGCCACGGCTGTTCTCAGGTCTCCACACTCTTTAGTCCTAGGCTCCTGGTTTCTTTGGCAGTTCAGCCCTCAAAAGCTCTGTGGTCCCGAGGTCCCGATCCCAGCTCAGCGGGCAGAGGCCAGGCTTTGCCCCCACGGCCCTGCCTGACATTGGGAGGCTCAGAAGAAAGCCCACAGCCTCGCGGGGGTGACCCCACCTCAGCAGCATCCTTGCCGCAGTCTGTCCTGGCTCTGACCTGCCCTTCGGGACGTTCCTGCCTTTCTCCATTCCTTTTACCCCCTGCTATGCAAACCTGGGAATGTTTTCCTCAGCCCATCGTCTCCCACGTGGTATCTTGCCAGACACAGCCTGTGACCAACACACACTGCCAAGGTTTCCCAACCCCTTCCACCGGACCTGCGAGTTATTCTGGACGTCATTTGCCCCGTGAGTCATCACAGTTGAGTCTTACCAGATGTTTCCAGGCTGCATACCACAGCCTCCAGCGGTGGGCCTGGCCAGCGCCCCACCCCCACCCCGCCGCAGGCCTGTGTCCTGACAGCTGCTGGTCCCTTCTGGGGCTGACGTCTGTGCCCCGGCAACACGCGAAAACACTCTTAAGACACCAGTGTTTTAAACAGTGAAGGTTTATTTCCCGCTTGTGGCCCATGCCCATTTCAGGCCAGGTGGGGGGTGGGCTTCCCGTCACTGGCTCCTCAGGGCCCCTCGCTGATGGAGAAGAGAACCTCGACAGAGGTAAGGGGGTTGTGGGGGGGCCTCAGGCCGGCAATCAGACGCACCGGGGCCACGTGCCACGTCTGTCCACGGCATTCACGCTGGCCCTACACGCCTACTCCCACCCGGCGCATGGAGGTGGGGGGTTTCTGCCAGCAGCAGTAATGACCACCATAGGGGATGAGGGCACGGTGTTGGGGGACAGAATCTGGGGGGCAGAGAAGGGAGCAGTCAGGAGGGGAAGCGGAGCCCAGGGGGTGGCCGTGAGCACGGGACCTGCTGGGGTCAGGAAGGTGGGCGGGTGGGTGGAGGGCCCACACGGCCTGGAACCTGGAGCCCTGGGGCGGCATCCTCGCCAGGCCTCCTCTTCAGGGTCCACCCTTGCCCTGGGAGACCATCTGCCCTCCCTTGTCTCACTGGGCCTTCCTGGTGGCAGTGCCCTCAGACCAGGTGCCTCGGGTGGAATGTCAGATGTAAAAGGCCCACCCAATCGAGCACCCGCCCAGGAGTGTATAAACCACGTACACCAGGGCCAACACTCACCAAACTGATCCCCAAGGAAGCAGAGCCAACACAGCAACCAGAGGAGGACTTTACAAACTAGCGCTAACATCTCAGCCACGTGCATGGAGGAGGGGGCGCTGAAATAAACCAGGAACAGGTGCTTGTGAAATGACCGGGACTTGGGCCAAAGAAGCTCTCAAAGACCTGGAAGTTTTTTAAAGGGGCAATTCTTTAAAAATGAAAGCTAGGAAGGATGGTCACAAAGATGGGTCACGGACTGGAACAGCAAAGAGCACTCTTAGCATCAGCAAACGGACCCACGAAGGGAAAGTACGCAGGAAAAGAAGTGGGACCTGCCCCCACAGAGACACGCAAACTGATAGAGGTATCCCCACCCTGCACGCACCGGGACGCCACCCTCCGTTCCTTAGCCATTGCCCCCCGGCCACCTGAGGCCACCTCACCCTGGGGCAGCCTCCCTAACTCAGCTGGTGGGTGTGTTCCCTGACACGGGCTGTTGTTTTACCAAGAGCAATCAGATGTCAGCTGCTAAGGTTTTTTTTCCCCCACTTCCTCTCTAAATCATCCCTGACCAGACACTGGGAGGATGAAGGACAAGGCAGGGCAATCGCAGGGCATGGTAAGGCTGCCCCCCGGGCCAGCCCAGCGTCTAAAAGGGGTTCTGACAGGCACAGGCGGGGTGCTGAGAGGATGGCCGCCCACCGGCCAGCCCTGGATAAACCTCCCTTGTTCAAAAACGCATGAGCAAGCGGCGAGGCACAGACTCCACGACCTGAAGTGAATGTGATGGCTCGCCCACACCGCAGAAAACATCCAACTTTGGAAAAATGGTCATCCCAGGGGAGGGAGTCAACAAAGGAAATTATCTGTATTGTGTTAGTAATAAAATTTAAGGACACATGACCATTGTGGAGCAACAGGCGGAAATTCGTCTAAGAACATCTATTATTTGTAACGAGGTTAAAAAACCCCAAAGTGGATCTAAAACACCACCCCACAAGCATCCATTCCTCTCAGTGAGCAGAGTGACCTGGGCCTGCCTGGCCTCAGAACACTGGCTCTGCCCCCCCTACAGCTATGGGGTCCTGGGCTGCTGCCTCCTCCCAGTGAAGTCCAGGTTCCTCATCGTAAGACTAGACAGTGACACCTACCGCCGAGGTGCGTGAGGACCACGCAGACTCCACGTCTCATCGCTGTGAAAGGAGTCTGACCCTCCGGCCCTCAGGACGGACCTCTCCTCACCTCTGTGAACTGACGGGGCCACAGGAGACACACAGGGGCCTTTGTTCTGGCCCTCCTGGGGCTGTTCCTCAGTTGGACCCTCCAGACGGGCAGGGGAGAGACTCAAGCTTCCAGAACTCCTCCCCCCCACCAGCTACCACCACCCCACAGGGAGCAGTCCACGTCCCCGGTGCTCACCACTGCTCCCCACAGCCTAGGGCCATGACCCCCGCAACTGGCCCCCTGGGCCTGGGCCCAGGGTTGTTTCTCACAAGCCTCAGCCCAGCCTGGGTCCTTGCACCACGGGGTTTGCAGCTGCAGACGGGCCCGGAGCGCAGCGCGGACACCCGCTCAGCGGGGCAGAGCCTCTGGTGATCCTGCTTAGGTGACTTGTGGCCCTGCTGTGGTAGACGTGGTGGAGGCTGGTCCTGTGGGCCCAGGCCTTTCTCAGGTGGGGGACCTGTCCTGTCCTCTCAGGAGGAGAGTCCCAGATGGAAAGCCCTGCCCAGAGGGGCAGGCACCCCGCCACCCGCAGGCCCAGGACACTGGGGCAGATTCTCTGGCTGCCTCTGGTGGGGACGTGCCTGAAACTGCCCTGCAATTCAGATGCACCAGGGAAATTGAGAACATGTCTAACCCAAGTCCGCCTCGAGGCATTTTTCTCAAACACTGTCATTCTGCTGCGTGTCCAGCAAAGCTTCCTCACCTGAGGGGCCCAAGGCCGGTCCTTCCAGCTCCATGGGGCCTCCGGCTACCTCATTGTGCCCATCAAACATCGCCGTGACATGGAGCTGGCATTCCCACCTCAGTGAGGACCCTGAGGTCAGACTAAGTAATGGCCCATCTCAGGGCCTGCGGTTGTGGAGACTGGGGTCAAGAACCAGCCACCCCCAAAATAGTGCCCCATCTCCCCAATCCAGGCTGCTTCCAACCTGGAAGAGGCCCAGCAGAGGCTCTCCCACTTGGCAGTCCAGTTCTTGGGCTGGCCCCAGCTCATCTGCTAACCACCTCTATGTGCTACCTGGAGCAGACCAGTTGCCCAACACCCCAGGGCAGTGAAATCCGTCCCCTACTCCTTTAGGACACCCACATGAGGCAGCTCCTGGGCCATTCCTGACTCCCTCCAGCAACGGTGCATCATCCAGCCTGCCATAAACTCCTGTTAGTTAGTGCTGCAGGGTAAATCGTCATGAAGTAAGCTTTGCAGGGGGGAGATGTCAGATGATGCTGAGGTTCCAGAACCTCAGCAGAGATGAGACCCCAGACACCCAAACCAAGAGGCTGGGGCCTGGTGGGGTCAAGGAACCCCAGGTCACAGCACCACTAGCAGCTGCTCCTCGTGCAGGCGCCACAGGGGCCTCAGAGGGAGGAGCCGCAGCTGTCACAGCCTCACACTGGAGTCTCTGGAGCAAGGTCGGCGGGTGCTCTTCGGTCAGGCTCAGCGTCTCATCAGCAGGAAGGCCTGTGGGGATCTGATCTGACCACACTGGGTGTGTGGGGGCTGGGCAAAGACGGCCTGGGGACGCAAAATCTGAACTCCAGGTGGTGGCAGAGAGCTGCCCTCGAGGATTGTGCCCTCCCCACCTGCCCCCGCGCGGCCCTCTGTGAAGGGTCCAGCCGCAGCGAAGTAGGCCTGGAGAGGCAGCCGGAGAACAAGCGTCAGGGTGGCTGCCTGCCCTCCTTCCTGGGGAAGGGCAGGTTCCTCGAACAGATCCCGAAGTCGACGTCGTCACCAACCCGCAACGCTGAGCGGCCATGAGCTGCAACCGCAAGCCCAGCCTATCTCTGTCCAGTACGCTAGGACCATCTAGATGGCCGGCCGTCTGGGGACCAGCACTGAGCTCCAGCCTCATCGCCTGCCGACTCACGGTCCAGGGCGTCTAACCGTAGCCGGCCTCCCAGGCCTGGGACGGCCGTTCCGGGGTTGTCACACTTCCCCGGACCCCAGCACACAGCCGCAGCGGCGGAGGCGGACAGCCCACTGCCGGCCTCCCCGCGGGCGTCCCGTTGGCTCCCAGACACCCCCGCGGCGGGGCCGGGAGAAGTGCATTGTGGGAGGCAGCGCGGCATGCTGGGACCTGTAGTCCGCGGCTCGACGTCATCCAAGGCGGCCTCTCCGGTCCCTTCAGCCTCAGGAGGCCGTCCTCTCACCCCGGCCCGAGCCACACCGGTCCGAGGAGGCGCCGGCACCGGCCTCCCAGGCGTGAGTCTCGGCTGAGACACCACCAAGCGTCCCCCCGCCCCCCAGCCCTGGAAGGAGAGGCACAACCGACACGGCCTCAAGGCTCGGTGACGCGACTTCCGGCGCCCGGAGGGAGGGGCCATCATGCCACGTGACCAGGAGCACCGCGCCTGGTTGGTTGCTGGGTCGACGGTTACCGGGGCAACGGGGCGGGCGCGCACCCTGGCCGTCCGGCGCTGTGGGTGCCGCCGGGCTGGGGGGCCGGGGGGCCGGGGGGCCGGGCTGTGTCGGGCTAGGGGGCGCGGGCAAGTGGGACCAAGCGCGGCCGGTTCGCCCTTCCCTCCGGGGCCGCGCGCCCACTCGGCTGCGCTCGGCACCGGGTCGCGGGCTGCAGATGGGCGCCCGGGGCGCCCAAGATGCGGGCGCCGGCCAAGGAGCTCTTCCGCGACGCCGCCTTCCCGGCCTCGGACTCCTCGCTCTTCTCCAGCTTCTCCACGCCGCTGGCCAAGTTCCGGGAGGAGATTACCTGGAGGCGGCCCCAGGTGGGGCGGGCGGGGGCGGAGAGGGGTCGCGCGGGGCCTTCGGGGGTCTCGCGCCGCGTCTCCAGGCCGGCTTCCGGCTGTCCCCAGGAGAAGGCTCCTCGGCCCACCCCCACAGCCCGCTCCGAGTGTGCCGGACCCGAGTTCATAGCCCCCACCTGAGAGCGCTCCCTTCTGTAGGGGATTCACGGCCCCGCGAGCGTGGCGCTTTAGCACACGGCAAACAGCCCAACTTGGGTCTGCCGTGAAGGGCTTCTAGTCTGCAGGGCTCTTCTGACCACAAGCGGTCTTGCTCGTTTTTTCCTGCTCCCCTGGAAGGGCCCGGCTGAGCCTGCAAAGCCACGGCCGTTTTGTTCTGCACGCTGGTGTGGTGAACGTCATGCGCTTTCAGGGTAAACATCTCAAGGTGGCAGTTTAGAGGCACGCTTTCGCCCAATGCTGTGCTGATAGCTTTAGAAACGGCGTATCCCCTGAATAAGGCTGTCCGTGGAGCAACCTTATTCTCCCCGAGCGCATGCAGCCGTCTTGGAGACCTCGGCATGCACCAGCCCTGGACGAGAGCCAGAACTAGCTTTCCTTGGACAGCACCGAGGGCCTGTTTGTCACGGAGGTGCCAAGGGGCAAAGAGCCTGATTGGCTGGGCCAGTGGACGCTAGGTGCAATGGGAGGCCATCGGGGTGTTTTCAGTAGAGGAGTGATTCGGCTGGATGTGTGTTGTAGAAGCTCACTCTTCAGCCGGTGTGCATTGGGCAAGGGTGCGGGAGGCCATCGTAGTGGTCCTGGAGAAAGAGGCAGGGGCTTGCATTGGTGCGGCAGCCCTCAGGCTGGGGCTGCGGCGTGGGTGGCTAAGGGAGACGTCCAAGGCAGGACTCATAGGGCTAGTGACCGCCTGCAAGCAGAGGGTGAGGATGAAGGGGGTCAAGAACTTGTAGATTTCTAGCCTGAGCACCTGGGGGATAGGGGTCCTGGTGGATGTGCTGCAGAAACAGGAGGTGGGCTGGAAGTGTAGGCTTGGGTTTTGCTCTCATAGGTTCAAGCAGAGCTGATGGTAGGCAAGTGGGTGTGAGAGCCAGGAGCTCAGGAGAGCGGGGCTAGATGATGCTTCTGGGAACAGGGACCAAACAGATGGCTTACTGTCTGGAGTCTGGGAGGGCATCTCGGAGAAAGTAGGGGCAGAGAAGAAGAGACAGCTTGGAACCGAGCCTTAAGGAACCGCAGGTGCCTTGACAAGCAGACCTGAGAAGCAGCAGACAGTGAGGGGAGAGGACAGCCAGAGCATATGGAGTCGTGGATGCCAGGAGGGGGGCTGTTGGGCACAGGGGAGCTGCCGTTCTGATGCCGCTGTGTCAGGAAAGAGGAGCACAGAGGATGCCCGTGGGAGGTGACGACACGGAGGTGACACTGATGCAAAGTGGCTTTGGGGCTGCGGACCTGCTGGGAAGCAAGGGGGTGCTGCAAGAAACAGGAGGGAGAAAGTGGGGGAGCAGCACTCGGAGGAGATGGGCGGTGAAGCGCCGGGAGGGGAAGCAGTGCCCAGGGACAGTATCTCAGAGGTGGTGGGCCTCCTCTCCTAGGCCTGTGCTGGTGGGATCCTGCCTGCAGGGCTGGGGGAGGGGGGCCGTGGATGGACTCAGGTGCTGAGAGCAGCAGGGGTCGGGTCAGGGGACTTCTGGTGGAGCCCCGGGCGAGGCCGCCACTCAGAGGGACCTGGGTGTTTTGAGGAGAGCAGGAGGAAGGTCAACTCATCTGGGGTGTGGAGAACTGAGCCTTGTAGAGAAGCAGTACAGAAGACCCCCCTGAGACCTGTCTTTGTGCATTTAAAGGGAAACCATTTTCTAGACCAACATTTCACTGTTGGACAAAGGTGGTGGGATTCGTCCAGAGTTGGGGGGGTGCGGTTTGCCAATCAAGGAAGGTGGGCGAAGACAGGGAGCCCAGAAGCCAAACTGGACGGGCTGATGTGCAACCTGGAGGGGCTGACGGATACCAGCCGAAGAGGCCAGTCATTTCTCTTGCCCTCTTGGGCGGCGTGCCCCTCCCCTGACCCTGTCACACGGGGCCTCTGCTTGTGGTTTCATGGCCAGCCAGAGAACAGCGTCACTCCGGATGATTTCTTTATTTCAGGAAATCTGCGCCACGCCCCGGCTGTTTGCAGGTAGCCCGCAGGAAGGGCAGGTGAAGCAAGGGCTGCTGGGAGACTGTTGGTTCCTGTGTGCATGTGCCGCCCTGCAGAAGAGCCGCCACCTCCTGGACCAGGTGTCTGCCTGCCGCCTGCGGCTACCTCTCCTCTCTCTTCCTGTCTGACCACGAAGGAAGGAAGTGGGGTTGGGCGGGGGGCCTCTGCCATCAGGCCCAGCAGCCCCCTCTCCATCAGGGACGGGCAGGGTGCTTTCTGCTGCACCTGCTCCACCACCTTCCAAGCCCTGGGTCAGCCGTGTGTTTGTGACATGTATACACACACACACATATATATGTTTTAATTTGACAGCACTGGGTTTAGTTGCAGCAGGTGGGATCTAGTACCTTGACCAGGGATCAAACCCAAGCCCCCTGCATTGGGAGCGCGAAGTCCTAGCCCCCGACCACCAGGGAAGTCCCAGGCAGGCATTTGGGAGAAAAAGACAAACATGCCGGCCCAAAGAAGGAGAGGGTCGGTTGAGGGATCCTGTGCGGGTTTGGAGTAAGTTTTCTGGCTAGTTGGGGTGGTGGTTCTCTTTTCTTATAGGTTTTGAATATAAATTGGAGAAAGAAATACCAGTCCACTCCAGTATTCTTGCCTAGAGAATCCCATGGACAGAGGAGCCTGGCAGGCTACAGGCCATGGGGTTGCAAGAGTGAGACACGATTGAGCGCCTAAGCCACCAGTGTAAATTGGCAAAGGTGGTTAGAACTGTTTCAGATGTAGGCGGACCCTGCAAGAATAGGAGGCCGTTGAGACTCCCCCAGGAGCACTCGCGGCCTGGCTGAGTGTGACTGGTGAAAGCAGCAGTGTTGACCGCTTTCCCAGCGGCTCACATGTCCCCAGTGCTGGGCCAAGCCCACCACAGTTGCCGGCTTTCATTCTCACAGGCCTTGCTGGCCTGGACCCCCTCTTACAAACGAGGCGCTGAAACTGTGGTCATGTCCCAGCTGACAAGGGCAGAGCCGGGACCCAACGGGGCCGTGTGGGTGCAGACCCCGTCCTGTCTCAGCCCTGGGCCGGAATCGCGGCCCCAGCCGTGAACACGAGCCGGGTGCTGGCGGAGCTGAGTGCCTGGGCTCCAGCCGGGGTAGGTGCCTCCTCCGCCATGCAGGCCTCTGAAGTCATGCTTGTCGTGGATTCAGGGCCCATGCTCCCTGGGAACGAGCTCATGATGGCTGGCTAGAGCCTCGGAGGCAACAGTCGCTCAGAGCGGCCCTGGCACCTTTCACTGGAAGGTCTGTGACCTTCTGTCCCCCAAGTGGCGTTCACACAAGCCGGACAGCCAGGCGCATACCGGGGGGTGCAGCGTCCGGCACGGTCACGCTCTGGCCGGGGCGCGGGACATGCCGCCTGGGCCTTCTCTCACCGTCTCCTTTTGCCTCCCCTCCCACACGCGCTAGGTCTTCCCTCCGGGACAACCGAACTGGCTCGACCAGACGTACCGGGGCTCCTTCACCTGTCGAGTCTGGCAGTTTGGACGCTGGGTGGAGGTGACCATAGATGACCGTCTGCCTTGTCTTGCAGGGAGACTCTGCTTCTCCCGGTGCCAGAGAGAGGATGTGTTCTGGCTCCCCTTACTGGAGAAGGTCTACGCCAAGTACGCCAGCTGGCGTGGAGGGGCTGGGCGGGCGGGCAGGCAGGCGGGCGGGGGTCCCGGGCCGCAGCGCCCTGGTGGGCCCTGAGGGCCTCCAGGGTGGGCTGGCCCGTCCAGAGACCGAAGTACTGAGGCTTGGCCGGTGGGCTGCTGTTGCCTCGGCCCGCGCCCCCTTCCCTGCCCTCACGTCACGGTCAGGCAGGGGGGCATCGCCTCCAGAGAGAGGGTGCGCGTCGTCCTCTCTCTTTCCTCAAACCCAAGCAAGAGAAGCCTCTCCGTCCACCTGGTTCTCACCCGGGGACAGGCGGCCTCTCTGCAGGTGGCTGGGAAGGAGTGAGGCGTCCAAGGCGTCAGACTTGTCTCTTGTGGTCCTGAGACCATGGACGCCCTCCCTGGACGCTGGTGGTCGTGCTGAAGGAGGCTGGGTCGGGAGGTGAACCTTCATGGCAGGAGTGAGCCCCTCCATCCTCACATCGGGCCCAGGGCCTTGATCGTGAGAGGTGGAGGGGTGGGTGCTCACGGCCACTGTGCCCCCTCCTGCTGGTGCCCGTTGTGGGCCTTCTTCCCGGAGGCGAGCTTGTGCCTGGACGTGGTGGGGACAGGGCGGGGTGGACAGAGAGGTGATCGAGGTGGGCCAGAGGCAGACCATGGCGGGACAGGAGGGCTGAGGGCCCAATGCCAGGCCTCACACCGCCTGGCTGTCTCCCTAGGGTCCATGGCTCCTATGAACAGCTGTGGGCGGGGCAGGTGGCAGACGCCCTGGTGGACCTCACTGGTGGCCTGGCCGAAAGATGGAACCTGAAGGATGTGGCTGGAACCAGTGGCCAGCAGGACAGGCCCCGTGGCGCGGAACGCAGGACTTGCCGGCAGCTGCTCAGCTTGAAGGACCGCTGTCTGCTGAGCTGCTCCGTGCTTGGCCCCAGGACAGGTAGGGGGAGCGGGCAGCGGCCTCGCGGGCGGCATGGCCGAGCCCTCGCTGCCTCTTCCTGGAGCTTTGAACTCAGATCCTGTTGGGACTGACCTTTGTCCTCAGAGCTGGTGTCCCATCCCAGGTGTGACCTTCCCTTCTGACCGCCTTCTCCGGAGGGCAGTGTCCCACCTTCCCTTGACCAGGACTGGCCTCCAGGGCGAGAGGGATATCTGCACTGGCGTCCCCACACGCAGAGTGGTGGCATCATCTCTGGCCTGGCTAGTGACCAGGCAAAACCAGCGCTTAGGTTTCCATGTTAGTGATATGCGTGCTCACGAAGCAAGTCTGTTGAACGAAAAAGTCACCCAAACGTGACTACTCTGACTTGTTACTGCCCTTTCTCAGTTTTCTTCGTGAGACGTATGTGTTCTGTGTTACGTGTCACTTTCTGTGTGCTGCGTGAACTTTGTCAGGGTCCTGCTTTATCCCCGTATCTGCCCCGTTTTTCCGAATCCACCCCTTAATGTCCGATATTTAAGGGCTTTCCAGTTCATGCTGTTACAGATGACAGCGCCGTGAGCATCTTTGTGTGCAGGTGCTTTCATATTTAACGTTATTTTTGTAATGGGGCTTTTGTCCTAAGTGTCATCTGGGCGAGGACCGAGGCCCAAAGAAGGCAACGGTTTGCAGGCCTGGTGGCAGCTGAGCCCAAATCCAAGGCGAGGTGCTCCCAGTGGCCCCACGCTGGACCAGGTCACACCCCAGTGGACTTGCCCACCGTGGTCAGGATTCAGTGCCCTGGCAGTGCAGCTGGTGGGCTGTGTGTCCCAGGCAGGGAGGCGGGCCTATGTCCGCTCGGCGTGTGGACTTTACGGCTGTTCCTCCCCCAGGGACCCGGGAGCTGGGCGAGTTTCATGCTTTCATTGTGTCGGATCTGCGAGAGCTCCAGGATCTGGCCGGCCAGAGCGTCCTGCTGCTGCGCATTCAGAACCCCTGGGGCCGGCGGTGCTGGCAGGGGCCCTGGAGGGAGGGGTGAGTGCGGGTGGGTGCTCTGGGTCTCCATCTGCGGGTAGTGGGCGGCGGTAGGGGGGCCACCGTGACCAAGAGCCCTCTCAACCGTGTGCGTGCCTGCTGCCTGCGGCTTGGACTATGGTCAGGACAGTGTTTGGTCTCTGGCAAGGCCCACTTGGCACCTGCTCTGTGCAAGGCCCCAGACAGCCTTGAGAAGCTGGCTTCGTGGTGGGCCCCGGGACCCCAGCGACGCTGAGGGGCCGGGCCTGTCCTGAGGGCACCCACGGCCGGAGGATGCCCCCTGGGCTGCAGGTGGGTGCTTGCTCCCCGGCCTCTGCTCCATTGAAGGGGGTTCCTTGCAGGGGCGAAGGGTGGAGCCAGGTGGAGCCGGCGGCCCAGGCGGAGCTGCTGTCGCAGCTGCAAGATGGGGAGTTCTGGGTGGAGGAGGACGAGTTTCTGCGGGAGTTTGACGAGGTCACCATTGGCTTCCCCAGCACGGAGGCTGGCCACCTGCAGAGCCTGCACTCAGGTGAGGGAGGCCCGGACAGACCGCCCGCCCTCTAAAGTGGGGTGGGCCACCCAGCGCCCCTCTCGCCACCCGGCTTCTCTCGTGGGCGGAGCACTGGTCCCATCCCTGCTGCCCAGGGGGACAGGTGGCCGGGTGGGATGTCCTCATGGTGCAGGGCTCCTGACGCCAAGGTGGAGCTGGGGGCATGAGGGGAACCCCGTCCCTGCAGCTGAGCGGTGCATTCCTGCCCAGGAAAGGTGTTATGCCACACTCAGGAGCTGCCCGGGGCCTGGGTCAAGGGCCAGTCGGCGGGAGGCTGCCGGAACAACAGCGGCTTCCCCAGCAACCCCAAGTTCTGGCTGCGGGTCTGCGAGCCCAGCGAGGTGTATGTGGGTGTCCTGCAGAGGCCCCGGGTGCGCGCAGCCGGTCGCCCGGGCAGAGACTACCAGGCTGTAGGCCTGCACCTCTGGAAGGTAGCCCGCCTGGGCCTGGCACCCCACCCCATGGGACGTGGAGGCCTGAGCCCCTGGAGCCCGCCGCGTCCCCTTTCCACCCCCACCCCGTCAGATCTGAGTCCACAGGACTCGCCTCCCTCCCCCCATCCTGGGTGTGTCTTCTGGCCAAAGGCAAACAGCACGGAAGCAGCCTGGTGGGGCTTCGAGGGCTCCAGGGGGTGGTCCCGGCCAGTGTCTGCTCCCTCAGCCCCCTCCCTCCAATGGGGATGGGAGGTCCCGGTGTCTTGGGTCACAGCATCGCTGGCAAGCCTGGCAGGCCCAGGTGGCGTCAGCCACGTCTCTTTACCAGCATGTGTGTCTCACGTGGGAAGCAGCCACTGACCCCGGGGCTGAGGGCAAGGCGCAGGTTCTCAGGGAGGGCCGCGAAGGCCTGGGTGCTCCAAAGGGGAGGCCTCTGCTGGGGGCGGAGCAGGGGCCTCCCGGCTCTGAGGGGCACTCTGGGGTCTCCCCTGCAGGTGGAGAAGCGGAGGGTCAGCCTGCCCAGGGCCCTGTCGGCGCCGCCGGTGGCGGGCACCGCGTGCCACGCCTATGACCGCGAGGTGCACCTGCGCTGCGAGCTCGGCCCGGGCTTCTACCTGGCCGTGCCCAGCACCTTCCTGAAGGACGCGCCCGGGCAGTTCCTGCTCCGGGTCTTCTCCACCGGCAGAGTGGCAC
The DNA here is from genome assembly GCA_020226075.1 of Hydropotes inermis. Lineage (NCBI taxonomy): Eukaryota > Metazoa > Chordata > Mammalia > Artiodactyla > Cervidae > Hydropotes > Hydropotes inermis. The sequence goes on from CM035269.1 coordinate 112,307,373, forward strand.
TCAGGTGAGGGCAGGCGGGGGCGCGGCCGGGCGGCTCCCTCGGGCGCCGGCTCGCTCACCTGCGCCTCCCGCCTGTCTCCACAGTGCCGTCCAGCCGGCCGCCCCGGGGGAGGTCCCGCCGGCGGGCGAGTGGGAGACCGTGCGGCTGCGGGGCTCCTGGAGAGTCGGCCGGACCGCGGGGGGCAGCCGCAACTTCGCCTCCTACCCCAGCAACCCCCGCTTGCCCCTGTCGGTGCCGGAGGGCGCGGGCCCGCGCTGCGTGCGCATCTCCCTGCGCCAGCACTGCGGCGACCGCCAGTGCCTCCCCATCGGCTTCCACGTCTTCCAGGCAGGCAGTGGGCGGGTGGGGTCTGCCTGCGTCAGCCAGCCCCTGCGAGACTCCTGTCCCGCTGTCCTGGAGTCTAGCCCACGGGGGTCGCAGGGTCAGCAGTCAGCGCAGGCAGCACTGGCCGCTCACTGGGGCTCAGAGCAGCTGGACGCCTGGGCCCTGTGCGAGGTGTGAGAGTGGCTCAGTTGTGACCAACTCTTTGCGACCTGGATTCTCATGGCCAGAATACTGGTGTGGGTAGCCTTTCTCTTCTCCAGGGGATCGTCCCAAGCCACGGATGGAACCTAGGTCTCCAACACTGCAGGTGGATTCTTTACGCTGGTAAAGAGCCCCCAGGGACGCCCCCAGGAGCCCTGAGCTGCCCTCAGAACAGCGCCTCCAGCCAGGAGCCCCCACAGGGCGCGGTGGGCACAGGGTCGAGCAGGCACCTCCCTGAAGCCACGGGAATCCCCAACCCCTCTCCAGTGCCTGGACCAGTGGGGGCTTGGGCTTGTGGGGACAGGGAGGGGGGCGGCCCACACCGCCTCAGCAGGACAGACGGATGCGCCACCCACCCAGTGAGGGCTTCTAGATCAGAAACGGGACGTAAAGTGGGGCCCTGAGGTGCTCCAGACCCAGTAGCTGAAGGCAGGCCGAGTCCCAGACAGGAGAGAAGGGACGCTCTTGGGAGAGAGTGCCATTTCCCCAACCCCACGCAGCCGGGAGCCGGGGCCCCACAGAGGAGAGACTGCTCCTGGGTCCTGGGAACCACCGAGGGTCGGGTGGCAGGCGGCCACGAGAAGGCCAGGGAGTCACGGCGCCACCCAGAGTGCGTTCCCGGCTTCAGTCCACCCTTCTGAAATGCAGGCAGGACGTGCTTTGCAGACTTGCGGTTGGAGTGGGGGGGTGGGGAAAGTGCAGTGCCAGAGGGTGCAAACTCCCCACCCCTTATGGGGGCCCCCGCTTGAGGATGGGGCTGGGCAGGGCCCAGTGTCCCGAGGAGGGTGTGGTCCAGAAGGTGGGCCAGAGCCGTGCCGTCGTGGGGCCTGGGTGGGGGCGGCTCCTCCCTGTGCCCTTGGGGTCCCAACAGCCGTGGGCACCATGCTGCGGCCATGCTCCACCCAGGCCACCCGGGGTGGGTCCCCAGGGGCTGTGAGAGAAGGGCCAGTGCACGGACAGTGAGGTGCCCACCTGGGGGCCAGCATGGTGGCGCTTCAGCAGGTCCCCGAGCACGGGGCCACGTGGGTGGTGGGGCCCAGTGAGGGGCCTGGCGTGTGATGAGGGCCAGGCAGACTGCCAGCTGCCCCAGGCGAGGGCGGCCTCGCTGGGAAGGAAGCCAGATCAAGGTTGCAGAAAGGGACTGGCCTTTGCAGTCCTGGCGGCAGCCGGTTTGGCTGCCCACAGGCACGTTCCCCGTCTGAGCCCCGGCCTCCCCCAGGTTCCGGCAGATGGCAAGGGCCAGGACGCGCCATCCCTGCTGCTGCGGGAGCCTCTGCTGAGCTGCGTGCCGCACTGCTACGCCCAGGAGGTGAGCCGGCTCTGCCACCTGCCTGCCGGTGCCTACCACATCGTGCCCTCCACCTACCTGCCAGACACAGAGGGCGCCTTCACAGTGACCGTGGAGACCAGAATCGACAGGTGGGCACCGGGCTCTGCGCGTGCCCTGTGCATGTGCGTGTCCCCAGCACCCCCGCCCCTGGTTCCCCCCATCACCCACACATCCCAACTCACACCTGTCCCGCAGCGCACGAGGCCTGTGGAGGAGAGCTGACGGCCCTGGAGCTCACTGCCCCCATGCCCCACCCGCCCCGGGGTGTGGGAGGCCCAGGGTGAGGGGCCTGGAGCCCGCTGCCCCCGCCCCCGGGGTGCGAGGAGACCAGGGTGACAGGCCTGGAGCTCACTGCCCCCACGCCCCACCCGCCCCGGTGTGCAGGAGGCCCAGGGTGAGGGTCCTGGAGCCCACTGCCCCTGCCCCCGGAGTGCAAGGAGACGGGGGTGACAGGCCTGGAGCTCACTGCCTCTGCCCCAGGGTGCAAGGAGACCGGGGGTGACAGGCCTGGAGCTCACTGCCCCCGCCCCCCGGGATGCGAGGAGACCGGGGTGACAGGCCTGGAGCTCACTGCCTCTGCCCCTGGAGTGTGGGAGGCAGGGTGACAGTGGCGTTGTCTCCCGCAGGCGCTCCATTCACAGCCAGGAGATGCTGGGGCAGCCGCTCCAGGAGGTGCGTGTGGGGCCCACAGAGGAGGGCCCCCCCAGTGCCCTGGGGTCTTATCTGCTTCCCAGCCCTTCCCAGCAGCCATCCCACGGGCCCCAGGCGGAGCTTCTCAGGGTGGAGACAGCCCCGGGGCAGGCAAGGAGGGTGGTCTTCACCTGCCAGCCGGGACAGCGCCTCCCAGCCCTCGCCCCTCCTCCTGCAGGCCTCCTTCATGGCAGTGATGAAAGCCTGAGCGGCTGACCCTGCATGTGGGCTCTGGTGGCCCACGGCGGCCAGCCTGTGTGCGTCCCAGGAGCAGCAGTCCTGGGGTCCAGCGGGAGTCGCGGGAAGAGCCCAGGCGGGCACCGAGGTTCTTGGGACTGAGCCTCTGGAATCCTCCACGCAGTCTCTCCACTGTCCTGGAGACAGGCGGTACAGCAGACGGATCGCGTCGAGACAGATCTTGTGTGAACTATTTATTAGAAATGTTTTTAGGATCACGTTTATAAATAAACACGAGCACCGCGCACGTCCAGCTGGTTCAGGTGGTCGGCGGGGGCAGGTGGGGGCTCCCACTGGCCGCTGACATGGGCGGGGTGACTGGGGCCCGGCAGGGCGGGGCTGGTGAGGGGAGGAGGTGAGAAGACGGGCGCACGACAGGTCTTGGGTGGGAGCGGTGGGGGTGCCCATCCACACGAGGTCCCCCACCACCTCGTCTTCTGGTCTCCGGCCAGTGGCGCTCAGGTGTGGACGCGCCTCCAGGTGCCCAGTGGCCATTTCAGAGGTACAGGGTTCAGTCCTCTGCTCGTGACTCGGTGGGGGTGTCCCTGCAGGCCTCGACCCCGGGCCCCTAAACCCCTAACCACTTGGGAGTGGGGGGCCGTGGCCTTGCCCTGGCGTGTCTCCTGTCCCCACGCGTCCCTGACTCTGCACCATGTTGTCAGCGTGATCAGGGTACCTGGCCAGTTGGGCTCCTTGTCCGGAGTTAACAACGTCATTTCCTGGGAGGGGCTGCAGGACCTCTGGTCCTGGCAGGAGGTCTTCCTTCCCATTCCTGACTTGCCTGCAGCTCCTTGGGAGCAGGCGGTGTCCCCAGAAACCCTGGCTCTGAGTCAGGGGGAGATAGGGTGGGACCACTGCCCCTGAGGGGGCCACCCCACGCCTTCAGCGCCTCAAGGGGGTCCCCGTTCCCACCCTCCCCAAGGTACCGTCTGTGATTTGTTGTCTGGGGGGCAGGGCAGAGGCGTCAGTCTCACCCCTGGCCTTCCCGCCTGGGCTCCAACCCCAGAGAGGGAGTTGGACTTCTGCACGTGGCCGTCCCAGTTCGTGCTTGGAGAGCAGGAAGTGATCCCATCGCCCCCCCGTGAGCGGTCCTGGCAAGGGTGCACGGTCAGCAGCTCGCTGTGTCCTGCCGCGGTGCGGGGGCAGTGTCAGCTGTGGGCCTGAGTGCCTGGGGCCTGGTCCTCCCCGCCCCTGCCCTGAGCACAGCCATGGAGCGAGGGCCTGCAGGCCTGGTGGTAGCAGCACGTGGGGAGTCTGTCCTGCCCACTCGCCTGGGGAGGCGGCCTTCCTCTGGGGCCCGACCACTTCTGCAGTCAGCGGGCCCAGGCCTGCTCCCGCCCTGCACTGGGGCTGCTCCCCTCGCAGCCAGCAGCGGCCTCACCCCTGGCCCATCCCCTGGAGCTGCTCCTGTTCCTGCATCTCAAACCCACTGCCCCCTCGGCCCTTCCCCGATCCACCCGGTCAAACAGCGCCCAGACAGGACAAGACCACGCCTGTGCCAGGGCTGCCGTCTCGGTGCCCCCAGGGCCAGTGGGTGACCCGGCTCTGAACCCCATGGTATCGCCTCTTCTCAGACCGTAGAGGCCGACACAAACAAGTCTGGGGTGCAGGATGTTTACAAGGGAAGGAGATCTGAGGTTTGTACCCAGGGGCCCGCGTGGGGCTTAAATGCAGGTCTTCTGGGAAGGTGTTGACCTCAGGCATCCTCAGGAGAAGGAGCAGGGCTTCACGTGGGCACACGGAAGCCCGCCGGCAAGCCTGGACGGGGCCTCCACCAGGACCCAGCCTGGCCTGGCCCCTGACGGCGGGCGTCCAGCTCCCGGAGTTGGAGGCACCAGCGTCTGTGGTTGCCCCAGCCTGCGGGGTCTGCTCTTGGTTCCTAGGCCTCGCCGAGGGCTTCCCTGTTGTGAACTTCTCTCTGAGCTTCCACGGGGTGTGCTGTTTGCAGCGCTGCTGCCGCCTGGAAAAGGAACTTATCCTGAGATCAGCTGGGGAGGGGGCCGGGGGCAGGGCCAGGAAATCTCTCCAGACCCGCAGGTCCCCCCACCCTCAGAGGCCTCTGCGGTTGGCCAGCTCACCCCTGCCCGAAAGCCCCGGCCAGATGACCAATTTCACTGTGAGCCAGCCGTGGGCCAGAGACCACTCCCTCGGGCCAGCCCAGCTGCCTGCTCCCCACCCCCAACCCCCGCCATCGGGGGGCCTCTGGGGGCGCCCTTGAGCCAGCCACTGCGTCTCAGTTCTGCCTTTTACCACCTCCTTCCCTTCCCCGCTTGGTCCTGGGAGACTGGTGGCTTCAGTGAGAACAGAGAGCCGGGGCTTCAGGCAGGGGCCCTGCAGATCACTCCCCTTCCAAAGAAGCCCGAAAAGGAAGATGCTACCCACCGCCCGTCACCATCAGCCCCTCACCCCCGGGCAAGGCACCAGAACCCCAGAAGGAGGGCGGAACACTGCCGGCTTTTCCCCAGGCGCCCGAGGGGTGACCCACGGTTCCCCTCGGTTCCCCTTGGGCCATCAGGGTCCCACGGCGGAGTCGGGTGAAGGTCAGGACCACGGCCACCGTAAATGGGAAGGCAGCCACCGCCTGGGGCACCGGGTGCCGGCCTCGCCCCCCGAGCCAGAGGAAGTGGTATCTGGGCATGGAGAGGCAGGGCGCCATCGGGGGTGGTCTCCGTGCCCCTTGCACCAAGCCCCCTCCCACCGTCAGCCCCTGGGCCTGCACCAGCTGTTACACCATCCCTTCGCAAGAGGCGCCGGCCCGCTGAGCTGAGGGGGCCTTTCCTTCCCCAGGCCAGCCTCCGTGCCAGGCAGGCCGGTTCCAGTCGGGGCAGCCACCTCCTAGCTGAGCCATCACAGAGCAGCTCGTGTTCTCTGGGCTCCAGTGTCCTTGCTAGAAGTGTGGGCAGCTCTGGCCTGTCCCCTATCCAGCCTCTTCCCCTTTGGTTTGCCCTGGAGTCCTCGGTCTGGACATGTCTGCTGGGGTAGCTCCAGGTCTCTGACGAGGGACAGGGACCTGCCCTCAGAGGTCCCCTCCATCTGAGCCCGTCCCCTCCTGCCCTGGGTGGAGGTCCTGATGCATTAGAATCCTCGGGCCTGTCTAATGTCACATCTGATTCCTGCTCCCAGGCCCAGCGCCGAGTTCCCGGGCTGAGTGGGGCTGCAGAAGGCAAGACCCCGGGCTCTGGGAGGGCCTGGGGTCCCGGGCAGGCCCACTGCTGCCCACAGCCTCCACCACACTGACTGACGCGCACCCAGGCCCCGCTCTGGGCTCCACGGCACCCGCACCAAGCTGAGGGCCCTGTACGGAGCCCAGGGCTGTGTCCAGGGCCAGGGCCCACCTCGGGGGTTCCCCGTTCCGTGGGAATGCTGCCTCCCTCCCGGGCACGTTTCCTGGCTGACCCAGGTGGGCGGGTCTGGGTGTGTGCAGGCGAGGCCGCCTCCTGTCCCGGGCTTTCTGGGCAGACTTTGCCCCGAACGCCTGCCTGAGTTTCCTTGTGGTCTTCACTTCCTGCTCCGGGCTCAGCGGGCAGCACCTCCTCGGTGGGAGCCAAGTCCTCCCCAGTCTGCATCCTGGATCTCCTCTCTCCCCACCTCCCTCCCTCCCCAGGCCAGGTCAGCCTTGGGGGAGGCAGAGCTTCTAGGGTGAGTATCGGGATCCTAGAGCCCTGAAAGCAGGGGTCGGGGCAGGACGTCCTGGGCAGGAGGCAGGACAGGGTCAGACTGAGTGCACAAGACCAGCCAGGCCAGGACCAAGGCGCTCAGACGCTCCAGGCACATTTTTCTGTCTGTCTCTCTCTCTCTCCATTCATAACCGTGCCTGGCTCAGTGTCCCATGTCTGCCTCATTTAGTTCTACTGAATTTCTTTTTCTTCCCTAATGTTTAACAGATTCATCCTAGCTTTTATTGCCTTTTGAAATGAAGGGAGAAGTCACTTTGTTTCCGAGGACCCTCTGGGTTTCTATGACCCCAACACTTGGCCTTGGACATGGCTGCTCCTTCAGACGAAGTCTTTTCTACTTTCGAGGACAAGCTTTGAGGGCGGGCAGGGCCCGCCATTCCCCAAAGTGCTCAGCTGTCCAGCCCCGAGGTCCTCTCCCTTGCCAGGGGCTCCAGGGGAGCTCAGAGGCGGCTGGCGGTTCTGGCTGCAGCCTGGGGCAGGTCTGGTCTGTGCACTGACCTTCGGGGCATTCCTCTGATTCCCAGCAAGTGCAGACTGTGTGCCCAGACAGCAAGACCCTGAGAACGGCATGCGAGCCAGCTTGCTCGGGGTCCCTCAGACCACTGCCCCCCATGCCCTACACAAAGACGCAGTCCAGGGCCTGTCCTCACGTGCCTGGGACTCCGGGTCCTTCACAAACCACCCAGGAGGCGAGGCTGCTGGGCGAGCCTACAGCACTGGCTTGGGAAGACCCCTGAGGGTCCGCTGCAGGGTCCGGGGGCTGGGCAGGAGTGACGCTGGGGCGCTGAGGCATGCGTGTGTAAGCCTGTGGGCTCAGCCCTCAGCCCACCCCACGGAGGGTGCCCGCCGGCACCGACACAGTCCTGTGCACACCGCGCTCCCCTGGCCCGTTTGTCCTGAGGCCGCTCTGTGAGCCCGTGAGGATGAGGCCTCGGGCATCCCTGCCCTCCAGGCAGGCAGGCCGGTGTGCACAAGGTCACCAGAGAGGCCTGGCAGTGAGGTGACAGATGACGCAGGGGGTGGCGGTGGGGGTGTGGTTCGGCCCGCCTGGGGTAGCCAGCTGCAGGGCAGGGCTGGGAGGATCCGGCACCCTCAGTGCTTGGAGCTCTCCGTGTCTGCGGGGAGTAGCCTGGGGCGCGTGGCGAGAGCGGAGGGCGGAGGGGAGGCCGCAGGCCGCTGGAGAGCTTGGTCTCACACTTGGGCTCGGTTTTGAGCAGGGCCAGGTGTGTGCCTATTTGACACATGTCTGGTTGAAGCCTCAGGAATGGACTGGAGGGAGGGCCCGGCCAGAAGGCTGCTGCATTCTTCCAGGGGAGACAGCAGGGCGTCCTGCTAGCAGCTGGCGAGGGGTGAGGGCCGAGGGACGGGGCTGCGCTGCGGTTCCTCGGGAAGCGAAGCTCACACGGTGACGCTTGCCGATCCATCGGTCTGGCTGTCCAGACTGCGGTTCCTCGGGGAGCGGGGCTCACACGGTGACGCTTGCTGGTCCATTGGTCTGGCTGTCCAGACTGCTGCAAGGAGAACTCAGTCGTGTCCCACTCTGCAGCCCCATGGACTGTAGCCCACCAGGCTCCTCTGTCCATGGGATTTTCCAGGCAAGGATACTGGAGTGGGTTGTCATTTCCTTCTCCAGGGGATCTTCCTAACCCAGGGATCGAACCCAGGTCTCCAGCATTGCAGATAGACGCTTTACCATCTGAGCCCCCAGGAAGCCCACAAGGAGAACTGGGACCCTCCAATCCAGGAGCATGGTGTAGATCTCCATTTCTGAGATCTTCTTTATTTCTCTCAAAAATGTTTTGTAGTTCTGAGCATTCTGGTTTGCATTCCTACTTTACTGACAGTTTCTATCATAAATGAGTGTTGAATTTTGTAGAATAATTTTTTTTGCTTCTATTGAGAGAATTATGTGTTCTCTTTTATTTCATTAATATAGTGAATTACATAGATTGACATTCTCATGTTAAAATAAGCTTTGTGCTCCTGGGATACTTGTTCATGGTGGGTTATTTGTTCTCTGTACTGGTGGATTCAATCAGCTAATTCTTGTGTTTTGGCCGTGCTGGTTCTTCGTTGCAGTACACAGGCTTCTCTAGTCGTGATTTGTGGGCTTAGTTGTCCCAAAGCACTTGGGCTCTACCTCACCAGCCAGGGATTGAACCCGAGTCCACTGCATTGGAAGGTGAATTCTTAACCACTGGACCACCAGGGAAGTCCCAAGCTAATATTCTATTAAGGACTTTTGTGTCTATGTTCAGGCATGACATTGATCTATAGTTTTCTTGTAATAACATCTTTGTCTAACTTTTTTAGAGAATATCTACCTCTGTATCTGGCTGCACTAGGTCGTAGTGGTGACACATGGGATCTATAGTGTGGCTTGTGGGACCTAGTTCCCTGACCAGGAATTAAACCCAGGCCCCCTGCATCGGAACACAGAACTTTAACTGCTGCACCACCAAGGAAGTCCCAGTCTTTGTCTAGTTTTAGTATGAGGGTAAAACTTGTCTATGAAAATGAGTTGGGAAGTATTCATCCTTATTTATTTTCAGCAAGTGGTTAAGATTGCTAGTATTTCATTTGTAAGTGTTTGATAGAATTCCCCAGTGACACCATCTGGGTCAGGAGCTTTCTTAGTGGAAAGGTTTTTAACTACAAATTCAACAACTTTAATAGATATAAGCTATTCAAAATTTTTATTTATTGTACAAATTCTGGCAAGTTGTGACATTCAAGAAATTTATGATTTTCGACTGAGCTGTCAAATGTCTTTGCATAAAGTTATTAATAACTTTCCTTTATTACTCTAATGTCTGTGGATCTGAGTGGCATGTCCTCCTTCATTCTTTTGTTTTGGACAGGAAAGTTGGTCTACTGGTGGGCATGAGTAGGAAGGGGACAGAGCCAAGACCCTCATGAGTGCAGGGCCTGGCATTTGTGCCAGGAGCCATGACTGGGGATTCTTTGACCCCGTAGTCACCTAAGATGAGCCGCTTTTCTGCCACCATGTCTTCAAATTCATCCACATTAAAGTTAGTAAATACCTGTTCCTTGGAGATGTGGACCTTTTGGCAGAAGAAACTTGAACTTGGCCCTCTGGAGGGCTGCAGTCACACACTCCTTGTTCTATATCTTGGTGCAGATGGACACTGTAACTTGGCCAATGTGGATCCTGGCCACTGCGCCCTGGAGCTTCCAAAGGCACCGTGCATTCCTGTCTGGAGCTTAGAATGCGGACAGCATGCCAGTCATGAATGTCCCAGGTCCCTTAGAGCGAGCTGAACAGGCAGCAGGCTGCATAGCCTACCCAGGAGGCTGTCGTTTGCAAGCAGCACACAGCACCCCCCACCCCCCAACCATGGGGAAAAGAGCACCGTTGACTTAATTGGCTGCAAATCTTCATGCTTGACATTAGTCATTTATGGACTTTTTTTCTTGATCAGTTTAGCCAGAGGTTTATCAACTTCATTGATCTTTTCAAAGAACTAACTTCCATGTTATTGATTTTTCTCTGTTGTTATTTTTATATTTTATTAAATTTTTGCCTTTTCTTATTTCCTTTCTTCTTACTTGGGCTAGTTTGTTGTTGTTGTTTGCTTCCCAAAGAAAAGTCTTAGATTAGTGACTTTTGGCCTTTTCTCCTTTAGTATAATCACGTAAAGCTACAAATTTTTCTCTAAACTCTGAATTAGGTTTATCTCACAGATATTGATAAGTTGTGTTTTCATTATTAATTAATTCAAAGCATTTTCTCATTTCCCTTTGATTACTTATTTAGCCGTTGAATTTATTATAGCTATGTTATTTAATTTCCAAATATTTGGGCATTCTTTGGGTAGCTTAGTCTTTTGTCACTTATTTCTCATTTAGTTGTGTTGCACTTGAGGGACATATTACATATGATTTAAATCCTCTTAACTGTAATGAGACTTGCTTTGTGGCCCAGCACATGGTCTATTTTGAGGCTGTTCATGTGCACTTGAAAAGAATATGTATTCTGCTCTAGATGGATATGCTGCTCTATGGACATCTGTGTGTGCAAGTTGATTCACACTGTTCAAATATAACATATTCTTAATAATTTTTTCTTAGTTGCTGAGAAAGGAGTGTTGGAATAGCATACTATAATTGTGGATTTGTCTACTTATTCTTCTGAGTTGATCTTTTTATTATTTTGAAGCTTCACCTTTTATCTCCAGTAAGATTCCCTGTATTAAAGTCTACTTAGAGATCAATATTGGAGAAGGGAATGGCAACCCATTTCCAGTATTCTTGCCTGGAGAATTCCATGGACAGAGGAGCCTGGCAGGCTACAGTTCATGGGGTCGCAAAGAGCTGAACATGACTGAGTAGCTAACACACACAGATATCAATACACCCCACCCAACTTTGTTATGATTAGTGACAGTGACAGTGAAAGTCACTCAGTCGTGTCCGGCTCTCTGTGACCCCCATGGACTATGCAGTCCATGGGATTCTCCAGGCTAGAATACTGGAATGGGGAGCCTTTCCCTTCTCCAGGGGATCTTCCTGACCCAGGAATGGAACCCAGGTCTCCTGCATTGCAGGCGGATTCTTTACCAGCTGAGCCACAGGGGAAGCCCTTATGATTCTTATGGTTAGTGTTTCATTTTCTCTTTTCCATCCTTTCACTTTGTTATCATTTTTTAATTTTAATCTGTCTTTTTGTAAAGTGTATATCATTTACACAGTGTATTTTCACTCCTTGCTTTTTAAATCCAGTTTGATAATCTTTGCCTTTTACTTGAAGCATTTAGACCAGTTATATATAATGTAATTGCTGATATGGTTGGGTTAAATCTACCATCTTGCTGTTTTCTATTTATCTTATCTATTCTTTGCTCCTTTTCCTCTCACTTTTGGATTAACTGGAATACTTTGTTTTATATTCCATTTATCTCCTCTGTTGTTTTATTTATTATACCTCTTTGCTTTATTTTTTCAGTGGCTGCTATTGGGCTTTCAATATGCACATTTAACTTACTGATGACTGATTGGATGTAAGAGAGAGGGGAAATCTGTGTGTTAAAAATGACACTCAAGTATCTGACCTGGGCGACAAGGGGGATCATTCTCTGAAATAGGGAACTCTGAAGGAAGATTACAGTGTGCGGGGGTTACAAAGGGGCTTGAAGATGTGATCAGTCTTGGTTCATTTTCGAAGATAGGGAAATTTGAAGGAAGATTACAGTGTCGCGGAGTGATGAAGGGGCTTGATGGTGTGGTCAGTTTTGGTCAAGTTGCACTTAAATTGCTTGTTATATACCCAAGAGAAGAGGCCTGGTGGGCAGTCCATGTGTAGTCCAGAGGTCTGAGCTGGAGCTGGCAGCAGGATCATGGGCATGGGCTGATTCTTGAGTCAATAGGACTGGGTGAGTCGGTTATGAAGAGTGTGTGATCAGGTGAGAAAAGGCCCCAGTGAAACTCAGCCCAAGGACCAAGGACCAAGCCCCAGTGAACCAAGTTAGGGACCCACATGGAGAACAACAGGGGTGTGAGAGGAAAGGCCAGAGAGGAGGAGCCAAACGAGGCACGTGTACCATCACAGAGCCAGAGGGGAAGCAGCCTAGTGAGTACCCCCAGGTGCTGCCTCCAGATGGTCCTGATCTGGGCTGCGTGCAGGGGGCCTCGAAGGTCATCTGAGGCCCTCCTCCTTACCTGTGCATGTGTACCTCATGTGCATTTAGATCTGGTCCATGTTGTATCAAAACACTTTTAAAATAAAGAATTAGGGATGGTTCAGCTCTGCCAAATGCTGCTGGGAGGTGGAGTAAGGTGGTGTATTAGGTGTCTGTGGGGGTCTGTGCCATGGCAGCCAGAGGTCCTCAGGAGGATGTTTCTGGGTGCTGACCGTGGAGGGTCCCCTGGTCCCAGGGGTCCCACACAAGTGGAGGAGGCAGAGGAATTGAGGAGGCAGACACTGTGTGTGTGGATGGCTTTCGAGAGAACTTGGGCCTAGTGGGCTTGAGGCACAGTATATCCTCTAGCCGGGCCCTGCAGACAGCTGCGCCCAGGGTGGGGCGGGGCAGGCAGGCAGTGAGCAGACCCAGGCCAGTCTTCTCCAGAGGGTGAAGTACAAGGGTGCATCGCAGGACCGGGGAGGACGAGGGGCCCGTGATTTTGGCCTGCACGGCTTCCCTGGGGACCGCTCCCCCGAGTCCTCTCCCTCCTGCTCCAGCAGCTGCTCAGGCAGCCAGCGGCCCCTGGGCAGCAGATTCCCCGGGCCCCACCCTGTCCCGGAGGCTAATCACAACAGCACCCAACCCACCGGCTTTCCGCAGCCCTGCAATCTGACAATCCGCCCCGTTGCGTTGCTGACTTCCTAGAAGTGCAGCCCCAGCACGCCGCCCTGCACAGCCTGACTCTGACCTGGAGCAGGAGCCTGGCCGCTCGGCTTGGTGCCTGCCAGAGGGGGCTCAGCAGACGCGGGGAGGGGAGAAAACGGGGCCTGCGGCGAGGGGCCCAGGACAGGCGGGAGGTGAGAGCACAGGGGGAGGGTGAGCAGGTGCGAGCGTAGGGCCCGTGAACTGGCTCCGAGCTGCTGTATGTGTGCATGCATGTGTGCGTGTATACTGATATGTGCATACATGTATGTGTACCTGTGATTGTGCCTCTGTGTTGGTGTGTGCATACGTGCGCGCACACACATGTGGACAGGTGGTGGGGGTTGTACTGCACCGACCACATCCCAAAGTCAGCCAAGTGCAGCTCCCCCATCTGCCCTGCTCAGACAGCCCGTCCACTCTCCGGTGGGCAGGAGTCCTCTCCCAGGCACAGGTGGGCCCAGGCTTTCCCTCTGCCGTTGGCCCCTCAAGCCTCTGACGCTCGGGGATTTCTCATCTTTTCAGGACCTCTGAGAGAGCCCCGTCTCCTACACCACTTTGGAGTCAAAAGTCCCAAATATACTTTCCATACTGTCTGTGGATTTTTAGTGGGGTGCTAGCCATCTTTTTTAAAGCTTTTTATTTTGGAAAATCTCCAGTAGACATAATTTTCATAATAGAAGGCTATGATGAACTCCAAGTGCCAGTCACCCCCAACTTCAATAGTGATCAAATGGCTCACAGTTTTATCTGCCCTTGCTCTATCAGTGGGGAGGTTTTAAAACAAATACCAGATATCATATGAGGTCATCTACCAAAACTTCAGCGTAAATGAAAGCAAGGGCTTTAAAATACACACTGCGAGGTCATGACCACCCCGAATCAGGCAAGCAGCCAGAGTTCACATTCTCTGTCGCGTGCACCTTTAAAACTGTTTGTCTGGATGCACTGGGATATGAGGGTTCCGGCTGCAGGCCCGAATCCCGAATCCCGCATGTGATGGCGAGGCCTCGTCCACCAGCTTCTCAGAGAGTGCAGTCAGCCCTGCCCAGCGGGGCAGTGCTCCTCACGCCCCTGCCTTCCCAGTCTGGACATCGGGCATCGCCATCGAGGCCTCCTTGGGGGGACCTGGTTGAGGTGCTTCTGCCCCGACTCCCCTTCCTGTCTCAGCCTGTCCCCGCAGTCCCTCACACTCCCAGGTCCACACGGTGGGGGAGGCTCCTCAGTAGAGAAGGCCCCCTATGCTTTCCCACAGGGCAGAGTGGAGCTCCGGGAAGCCCTGAGCTTCCTCCCCGCCCTTGCCTGTGCCCTCGCCCTGAGTGAATAGAAGCTGGATTGTGAACACGGTGCATCACTCAGCGTCCTGGCTGCCTGGCCACTGGCAGCTCGGCAGGCCCAAGGTCCGCGCCCTCTCCTGCCGGGCGCACCACCGAGTGTCCCCCATCTCCTCACCTCCCCTCTTTTAAAAAATACTGAAGTGTAGTTTGGGCTCCCCTGGTGTCTTAGACGGTTAAGAATCCGCCTGCGGTGCAGGAGACCCAGGTTTGATCTCTGGGTCGGGAAGATCTCCCGGAGAAGGGCGTGGCTACCCACTCCAGTATTCTTGCCTGGACAGAGAAGCCTGGTGGGCTACAGTCCATGGGGTCGCAAAGGGTTCACACACGACTGAGAGATTAACATTTTCACTTCTTTTTCTCACAGCTGGTTTACAATGTATGTTAATTTCTGCTGCACAGAAAGGGATTATGCTTATAATACATATGCATATACATATGCATGTTGTTCAGTCACTAAGTCATGGCCGACTCTTTGCGACCCCCATGGACCGCAGCATGCCAGGCCTCCCTCTCTACCACCAACTCCCGGAGTTTGCTCAAACTCATGTCCATTGAGTTGATGATGCCATCCAACCATCTCTTCCTCTGTCGTCCCCTTCTCCTCCTGCCCTCAATCATTCCCAGTATGTGTGTGTGTGTATACATATATATGTATATATACAGTCTTTTGCATATTCTTTTCCATTATGGTTTATCACAGCATACCAAAAATAGTTCCCTGTGTCCTACAGGAAGACCTTTGCTGTTTATAAGAGTTTACATCTGCTAACCCCAAACTCCCAGTCCACGCTCCCCCACCTCCCTTCACCTCCCTCTTGACTCCTGTCTTCAGGGCCTGGCCGTGTAGATCAGTCCCCAGACCAGGGCTCACCGTGGGCACCCCTGGGGTGTCGCCAACTGTGTTCTGGGCCCACTGCAGCTCCTGTCATGGGTGACCAACTTCAGAGCTTAGATCAGGTTCAGGTGCGATTTTGGGGGTTTGGCGGGACCACTTCATGAAGCGACTTTTTTTTTAAAGTATAGTTGAAAACTCATGGATGTAAACACTGTGTTTCAATCTGTTAAAAATTATTCTCCCTATGGCTATTAGATGATCCTGTCTTTGGCCACTGGGAGTGAGCTTGCTTTGGCTCCCGAGTCCCTTTGTTGTTGGCGACCATCTTGATCTGCTTTGCTCTCTGGTATGAAAAGCCGTTCTGGATGCATCTTATCTGTTCCCCAACCCAGACCTAAAAGCATCTACTTCTCTCTGCGGGGCCCCTTCCTCTTCATGAGAAACGCTAGCTAGAGACCACAATCTGGCGGTTAGGCATGGTGGTTTCTAAGCCTTATCAACAGTCAGAACCAAGAAGCTTTACTTTTAAGACAAGACACAGTACGAGTGCAAACTGATACTCTTCACTCAAATTCACTTTTTTTCACTCGGATTCACTCAAATTGCTCTTTTTCTTTTTTCAGTAGATTTTTGTTTCCTTGTTTGTTTTTGGCTGTCCTGGGTGGTCACAGCTGCACAGGCTTTTCTCTAGCTGTGGCACACAGGTCTACTCTCCGGCATGGAGCAAGGGCTTCTTGTTACGATGGTTTGTTTCTGCAGAGCACACGCTCTGGGGTGCATGGGCTTCGGCTCTGGAGCAGGCTCAATGGGAGCAGAAGATGGGCTCTGCTGCTCCGAGGCGCCTGGGGTCCTCCCGGATCAGGGACTGAACCCGTCCGTGTCTCCTGCCTTGGCAGGTGGACCCTCTACCACCAGGCCACCAGGGAAGCCCCAGATCTGCTTGGTTTTTACTAAGTTTTATTGATGATACACCTTTATCCTACAGCAGAAGTCTCAACAATGCCTGACACAATTATTCACTTGCTTTATCCCATAGCACAACAGTCTCAAAAACCTCACGCTACTATTAACAACACAGCTACTGAAAATAATTTAAGATGAACTTTTAAAAAAGTCATTGAGTGACACACGTGTACAGGCAAAACAATGTTCTTGAAATATTTGGAAGGTGTTTACAGACAATTCTGTAAGCATTCTGGCCATGCTCTTTGTCCTCAGGTTGTATGGATATGCAACTGAAATACTGGATTTTTTAAAATACAAATTTATTTATTTTAATTGGAGGCTACTTACTTTACAATATTGCAGTGGTTTTGCCATACATTGACATGAATCCGCCACAGGTGTACGTGTGTTCCCCATCCTGAACCCCCCTCCCTCTTCCCTCCCCATGCCATCCCTCTGGGTCGTCCCAGTGCACCAGCCCCGAGCACCCTGTCTCATGCGTCAAACCTGGACTGGTGACCTATTTCACGTATGGTAATATACATGTTTCAATGCCATTCTCCCAAATCATCCTACCCTCCCTCGCCCTCTCCCACAGAGTCCTCATTTGGAAGAATTTGGTGGGCTTATGCTACCAACTGCTTGCAAATTAATTGTCTTCACCTTGCTTTCAAGAATCCCTTTTAAAATATAATGTAATTTAATTTAGTAACTGCATAAATATTTGCCTGCTTCCAAAGCCAAATCTACAAACAAAATTACATTCACCGAAGTCTAGTTTCAATCCCTCTCTCCCTTCACCTCTTTTCTGCCTAGTCCCTGTAGGTAGCAATTTAATTTTAAACAAATGTTATGGCTTATTCTTCCATTTGTAAAAATATAACCTTCTGCTCCTACATAAATACATGAGCATCAACATCCTTTTTTTTTCACTTAGCTGTATATCCGGGAGATAACCATATACTCGTGTACAAAAACATCTCTCTTCCCTTTTTGCAACTGCCCAGTTCTCCGTGGTGTGGATGGGACAGACTCCACGCCACCAGAGCCCATGACAGATGTCTGAGCGGGGTCCAGGCTGTCGCTGCCCCACAGCTCTGCAGGGTCAGCCTCTCCAGCACCTTCTCCCTAGTTCCGCCGTCCATCCATGAAGGAGATTCCCAGAGGTGGGATAATGGGTTCAAAGGGCCCAGGTGGATGCTTTCCAGTGACCCTCTGGGAGGTTGGATGTCAGAGGAGAGTGTGAGGGTGTCCCACCCCCACAGAGGGTTGTCAGACGTGGCTTTGGCCCATCTGATGGGAGAGTGGGGCTGCCACGCCCTGTACACTGAGGGCCCCCTTTCGAGCCATTTACGTCTCCTTCTCTGTGAACCGTCCGGCTGTCACTACCGTCCGGCTGTCACTCTATCGGCTGGCATCTTGCCCACACTCCAGAGGGCCTCCTGCCTCAGCGTCGCTGGGGTGCAGATCACGTTGGGCTTCCCCCAGACAGACTAGCTCGTAGGAGCCTGAGCTGGAGGCCACCTGCCCTTGGGGGCAGCAGGGGGCGGAGACCCCCTCGTGGAGAGACAGAGCCCCGGGGTGCTCTGAACCTGGGTGCTGACTTCAACGCGAGGACGATGGGCCTGGGGCACATGCCTGCTCTCTGCCCACCAGATGCCCCAGCCTGAGGTCACCACCGGGAAGCAGGGCATGGGAGCCGCTCTCAGGCTGCAGGGGCCCCTGCAGGGAGAGGAAGGGGGGCAGAAAGTGGGCAGGGGCTACCGCTGCCTGGACAGGGCGGGCCCAGATGGCCATCTCTGCTGGGAAGGGAGGCCCGAGACCAGGTGGGCCCTGGTGGCCAAAGGCTGCGGGGAGGCAGTGTCCCCAGGAGGGGGGCTGGTGTGGGGCAGTGGTCCTTCCAGGCAGACAAACCCTGGGCAGAGAAAGGGGAAGGAAGCCCTTGGGGAGGCAGGAACCTGCGGCCAGCTGTATCAGCTCCTCACCGCTGTGGAGGATGCTGGGGGGAGGTCCCAGGGCTCAGGGCAGGAGGCAGAGTGGGCAGCTTGGCAGTCACCCATAAGCCGCCGGGCACCCCTGCCCCCAGCCCAGCAAGGCCAGGGAGGCAGGGTGGTGCTCACGCATCCCTGCCCTGGGCTCTGCCTGCCTGTGGCGTCTGAGGTGGGTTTGCAGGAGGGGAGCTGCCCCTGGCCCTGGTCCCTGGGTAATGCTAGTGTTGGCAGGGTGGGGTGTCAGGACCAGGCCCTGGGAATCCCGGGGCCCCCTGCCCGGCCTGTGGGTCTGACTCTGTGGGCCAGGACGACAGGTCCACCTCTCAGGCCCGACTACTCCCCAAGGGGGACCCGGAGGTGAGCCTGGGGGCAGCCGGGCCAGGCCAGCAGAGCCTCAGGGGCCCCAGCATCCCTCGCTGCCCTGTGTGGTGTCTCTCCCTGGTGCAGGCCCCGCAGCTGGGAAGGACTGGACAGGCCTGGCTCGGCCTCTGCGGGCACCCTGGGGTCCCAGGGTGAAGGGCTGTGGAAGGGGCTGCAGAGGACAGTGGGGCTGAGGGGGTCTGTCTGGGAGCACGAGGGGTCTGGGGGGCTTTGGGGAAGCGTGTGGTGAGAGCGCAGGGGCACCGTGATGGCTGATAGCAGGGCTGCCCGCCCCGGGCGCTGGAGTGGAAGTGCGCGCCCTGGACGGGTGCCCTTTGGCCACCGGGCCCCTGGGCTGAGAGGCGGTCATTGATGGAGCAGGGGTCCAGAGGCTAGAGGGCGTCTGGTGCTCTGGTCATCTGACAGGACTCCGGGCTCCGCTGCCTAGGTGTGCTGGCTCCGTTCTGGAAACAGAGCGGTCGTCCCTGGGCCCCTCGGCGCCCGTCCTTCCAGGGTAGGAGGCAGGAGGGCCGGGGGGCAGCACGAGCCAGAGGCCACGGGCGGGCAGGCAGCGTGGCCGCAGGATCCTCCTTGGCGTCTCCAAGCCCACTGCTCCCTGGGCCCGGCTGTGTCCCCCCGACTCCGTCCCTGGAGCGGGAACAGGAGGCTGTGTGGGGACAGCCGGGGGCCTGTCCCCCGCGCCGGGCACATCCGCTGGGCACTCCCACCAGCCTCCTCCCCGCTCAACCACAGGTGCTGAGTGATGGACACCGCGGGAGGGGTGGCAGGAGGTGGCGGGCGGGTGGGTGAGCAGGCAGGTCTCGGGGCCACAGAGCGCTTCCTGGAATGACGGAGGCGGCTGCTGCAGGGGCTGCTGGGGGGAGCCCCTGGTGGCCCAGGGAGCCCCTGCCACCAGCCCAGTGCAGGAGGGCGGGAGGTGGGGTCCCTGGCGCCCAGCGCTTCTCACCGAGGAGGCGGGTGGCAGAGCCGCTGGGGCTGTGTGCCTGTCCCCTGCCCTCCACCCTCGCGGGTCGGGTCGGGGCCTGACTCTCCCTGCCTCGCAACCACTTCCGCGGCAGTCCCCATCTGCTAGGCCGGTGGTCAATGTGCGGATGAGTCACGGGTCACCCCCGAGGGCCTGCGGCGGTGGCAGAGTGAGCCTCGCACAGGACAAGTCTCGAGTGGATGGCGTCTCACACCAAAGAGCCGCACCCAGGCAGCCAGCCCCATGCCCACGTCCTGAGGCTGAGGGGCCAGCTCACTGCCCACCCGCTGCAGACCCTTCCCCACTGCACAACACTTCTCCATTTTTATAAACTTGTTTCATGGAAAAGTTCAACTGTATATTGAACTAGGGAGTCTAGTGCAGAGAGGCCCAGGCTGCCTGCCCCACGAGGACCGAGGCCACTTGGTCTTACAGCAAAGTCCCGTCCCCTGTGTCACCTCAGCCGGTGACCCCTGGGTGAGCGCCCGGCAGGCAGGAGTCCAGCCAGGGCACCATGATGGGCCCGAGGACAGAAGCCAGTCCCTGGCTCCTGCCCACGCTGGCTGATCCCCAGGTGGCTCTCGGCAGTCCAGGCCTGCGGGGTCCCTCGGGGGCTGGGGCAGAGCTGGGCTCATCCAACTGCCCCTTTACGAGGGACTGGCCAGCCTGCAGGGAGATGGAGGGCGCGAGTCCAGGAAGAAACAGCAGATGGGGGGCGGAGTCCCAGACCCCCAGAGAGACGCACCTGGAGGTGGAGCGGCTGTGCTGGGCGGACCCCAGGGAGGGGAGGTGAGTGGGCAGCCCGGCCAGGGAGGGTCCAGTGCCCTCCCTCTCCTGCCTTCCTCTGGGGCCCTGAGGCCGGTCGGGCGGCTCAGGGGACACCTGAGCCCAGGGCCTGTGGACAGCGTCAGTGGGGAGGGAGGGAGGAGCAGACCACCCAGTTGAAGACCTGCAGTCTTCAGGTCTGGGGTGGAGTTCAAGGGTGTTTCCTCAAGATGGGGCCTTATTTTCCTGTGAGGGGCGGGGAGGATGGCCCTCAGGCTGAGTGGTGAGCCTGGGGTGGGGGGAGGATGGCCCCCCAGGGGTGAGTGGTGAGCCCAGGGTGGAGTTAGGATGGGCCCCCAGGGGTGAGTGGTGAGCCCGGGATGGGGTGATGATGGCTCCCCAGGGGTGAGTGGTGAGCCCGGGAAGGGTTAGGATGGCCCCCAAGGGTGAGCAGTGAGCCTGGGGTGAGGGGAGCTCTGAGGCCCATAGTGGGACGACCTGCAGATCCACCCCCTCCTCCCCCTCCCCTGGCAGCGTCCCCATCCCCGTCAGTTTCCCAGGTGTCCCCTCTTCCTCCCACCCCCGCGTGGTGTCCCATAGTCACCCCTGCCTTACCCGCTACAGTGACAGCATGGCAAATAACAGGCCCCAGGCAGGTTTGGGGCCAGACCAGGGGCAGGGTGGGGGTGGAGGGGTTGTTTCCCAGACCTGGTTTTGAGAAGAGGGGAACAGAAAGTGCTGGCAGCAACAGAAGGCTGAGCCCAAGGCCCAGAGGCCCGGCCCCCTGGGTGTCCTTGGTCCCCTCCCTAGGTGCCTGGGGCAGGGCTGGGGCTCGGCGAGGCTAGTGAGGTGCTGCCCCCACCCCCCCACCCCCACCCCAACCCCACATCTAAGGGCCCGCGGTCAGTAATCAGGGTAAACTGTCCTCCCTGCACTATACCGGAGATAAGGCAAGGTCCAGGAAGAATGAAGAAGCAGTGTTAGTGTTAGACCAGTTCTCCTTTGCCTCAGGTTGGGGGGCGGCGGCGACAGGAGCCCCTGCACCCACACCAGTGGCCACATCTCCCCACGGACAGCGCTACTCCCCTCCACCCAGCTGCGCCCAGATTGTGAAAGCCAGGCTGGCCCGCCCCGCCTCCAGCCTCCCCGGCCAGCGTGGAGACACCACGGCTCCCGCCCTTCCATCTTCCAGGAAGCCCCTCCCCACTCCGCCCCGCCCACCTCCCAGGTCCAGCTTCAGGGCTGCCTCCTTCTGGAAGCCTCCCGGTCCTGACCTGCCCTCCGTGAACCCCACGAGGTAAGTGTAGGCTCCCCCTGTGCCGGGCGCATCCCCCTGGGCCATCTCCCCACCGCCCTGCCAGCTGTGTCCAGTGTGGTGCCCATGAGTGAGGCGGCTAGGGCGGGCATGGAAGGGGCAGACCAGCATACATCAAGACCAGGGTGGGCGCAGAGTCACGGAGCCCTGGGGGGGACCACTGGGGGGTCAAGGCCCTCGGCCAGTGGCCACACTGCACAGCTCGTGACATCCCACCTGGGTGTCCTCGGGTCCTTCGCCCTCGTTCTGGGTCAGTCCTGAGTCCCCCGCTCTCAGGGTTTTGTTCCCTCCTGGCCTCCAATGGCGGGGATATCACTCCCACCCCAGATGGGGAGGCCTGGAGTGGGGGTGGTGGAGGACAGTGGGCTCCGGAGGCAGTGAGGTTCCCTGGGGTGAGGGTAGGGATGGGGATGGGGGCTCTGGGCATGCCCGGCAGCCTCCTAGGGAGTGACTCTGCCTCCCGGGAACTTCCCTGGAAGAGGTTGCATCTGGACAGGGCAGTGATGCCAACCTCCAATCTCAGGAGCATGTCCCCCTTCTGCAGTGTTGCTGGAAGTCTTTTCTCTCAAACTCCAATGATTCCGAGGGGTGAAGGGCCAGGTCACGGGGGAAAGAGGAGCCCCCTGACGTCAGTCCGGCACTAGGACTCCTGCCCCCGTCAGGCTGCCACGACGGCTCTCGGGCAGGTGTGAAGCAGGAGAGGCAGGTGCTGGGACCAGGGGCGCTGAGCAGTGAGGGTGGGGGGCCTCGGAGACGGAGCTCTGTCTGCCCGAGTCCTAAAGAAGCAGCGGGGCCACGGGTCCTGCCCTGTCCTGCTCTGCAGAGGGTGCCTTAGGGTTCTGAGCCTGCCCGACAGTGAGAATGGGTCTCGTCTGGATTCTGGAGCCCGCCTGGTGGGGCCAGGCCTCTTGGACCCCCAGGGACCCAGTGGACATGGAGGAAAGGACCCAGCCCTGCCCTCCCTCCACAGTGGAGGGATGGTGAGTCAGCTGCAGGCCTGTGGGCTGGGGCGGCGGGGGGGCTGCACCCCACTCCAGGCCGCAGCCACTCATGTTTACATGCGCCTGCTCTGGGCCAAGACTCTGCTTGTTTCCGGGCGCTGGCCACCCAGTTGGATTCCTCCATTGGGCCCTGCTGACCCGTGAATGGGACTTGTTGAGGCCCTTCTGTGCAGGAGCAGGTGGGGGCCCAGCCACAGGCCCGGACAAGGACACGAGAAAAATTCAGAAGTTCTACGGCTCTACGTCAGGTTGCAGAGGGGCGCAGAGGGCTGCGGAGGCTGGGGGCTGGTGGGGAGGGGATGCTCAGAGAGGAGGGACAGCAGGGGAGGGGCCCACAGTGGGACCCTCCAGCCTGGTCTGCAGGGTGAGCCCAGGCCCCTCCTCAGGGCACTGTACCTGGTTCCCAATCAGGAGGCCAGCCAGGCCCCTTCATGGAGCCCCAGGTTCTGCCTGTGGAAACAGGCAGGGAGGGGTCGAACTTGCCCCAGCCCCTTGCAGGCCATGCCGGGAGAGGTGCTGAGGTCCGGTGCAGAGAACCCAGGCCCAGGGGACAAGGCGCTGCCCTCAGTTGCAGGGGGAGGGCAGAGCAGTCCCTTTGAGCAGGGTCTGGGGCTCTGAGCTCAGAGGGGAGGGAATGGAACTCCGGAGGGCCTGGAGGAGCGGCAGAGAGAACATTCTAGAAGGGGAGTGGGTGGTCTGCAAGGACGGCTTCTGAGGAGGAGCGGT
>CM035269.1:112330536-112348329 GCA_020226075.1 Hydropotes inermis
GATGGGGGGGCGGGGGGGTGGGGCCCTGGCGCAGAGCAGCAGGAAGCCCACCTGGAGTGGGCTGTGCCAGGGTGCTCTGCGTGCGAAGGTGCAGAGCCTTCCTGCCAGGACGCGGGGGTGGGTGGGGACACTGATGCAGACACGCGGCCCCGCCCGGGAGATGACAGGAAGGTGCCTCTGCACCGCGGGAAGTCTGGACCACCAGCTCCGCTGTCTCCAGAAAGACCACTGCTTCTCTGGGCTGTCAACAGAGGCGGCTGCTGGAACCCCACTTCCTCCCCCAGGAATCTCCCAGGCAGCCCAGGTCTGGGCCGGCACGGGCGGTGGGGAGTCCCAGGCGCTGTCAGTGTCGTCAGCCCGCCCACTGCCTGCCGGCATTAAGGAGGGGTGCGGTCAGGACAGTGTGGGGGCCCAGCTCACCCAGCCCTGCTTCCCTACCAGCCCTTCGGCAGCACCTGTCGAGGCGTCAGCAGCTCAGGAGGGAACCAGTGAGTCAGGTCAGTGCCCGCAGGGCCCGGGGGTCTCGGAGGTGAGGGCCGTGACGGGGTCTCAGAGGTGAGGGCCGTGACGGGGTCTCAGAGGTGAGGGCCGTGACGGGGTCTCAGAGGTGAGGGCTGTGATGGGGTCTCAGAGGTGAGGGTGAGGTGGCCTCAGAGGTGAGGGCCGTGACAGGGTCTCAGAGGGTGAGGGTGAGGGGGCCTCAGAGGTGAGGGTGACGGGGTCTCAGAGGTGAGGGCCGTGACGGGGTCTCAGAGGTGAGGGTGAGGGGGTCTCAGAGGTGAGGGCTGTGCCGGGGTTCTGAACCTCAGCAGGGTAACCTGTAGGAACAGCCCTGTGGGGGCTGATGATCTGGCACCGGGACGTCACTCGTGGGCCGGAATGCAGAGGAGCTTAGGGTGATCCTGGACCTGGGCTCCCCTCACTCGAGCCTCTGCAGTCCCTCATGGGCTGAGACCAGCGTCTGAAGCTAGGAGAGAAGGAGTCTGAGGGGGCCCTAGCACAGCGAACGCGACTTTGTGAAACTCGTCCCGGGCCCTGGGCTATTTCTAAGTTGGGGTCCCAGCTCCAGAGGACCCCTTGGCGCCCGGACAACAGGGGTCAGCACTCCACTCTCTGCCCCAGATTCCACTTAGGGCATGGGACTGACAAAGGCACCGCTGCCACACCAAGGGTGGCTTCCCACCGCGCAGTGGGAGCAGGAAGCGCAGCCTCTGGGGTGCTGCCCCCCGCCCGCGGCTGCCTCCCCCAGCAGGAAGTGGCGGTGCCCCCACAGCTGAGCGGTCTCAGCCCCGGCCACCCCCACCCCTGCCCAGGGGCCCCGCGCCTTCGCCTGGGGCAGGCAGGACCTGAGTGGGTTGCCATGGCTTCTGGGGACCCCATGCTGTTTGAGCTGGACCTTGGGACTTGAGCCCCCAAACCTTTTTCACCCCAAGGGAGAGGCCCCATGAACAGGGCATTTCCTCCGAGTGTCAGGTGAGCCCTGATAATCTCGCAGAGCTGCCGTCCTTCTCCCTGACAGTCATTATAAAAGGGGAAATGTAAAGAGGGCAGCTAGATTTTTTAACTTTCTCTCTTCAAATATTGGGCCACATGAGGCTGGACTGAAGCTGACACCCCCACGAGTGTGGAGCAGGACACAGCCCCAAGACAGCCGTCCGGGTAGAGGGCATGCGGTGAGGGGCAGGCCTTCCCCCCCTGCTGTCCCGGACAGTGCCCTGGGCTGCGATGACCATCCGCTGCTGCAGGCCTCGCTGCCCAGAGTAGCGAGGGGTCGTCCCGGACGCCGCCTGGGTGGGGAGACAGCCCGGAGGCGTGCGTGGCAGGATCACCGGGTGCTCCCAGCAGGCTCGAGCGTTCTGGGCCGGGGGACAGGCAGGCAGGCAGGCAGGCAGGGAGGACCCCAGCAGTTGTCTCAGTGGGTTCTGGAGTCTGGGGAGCCTGCCTGCGTGGGCCTGCGGTCACAGATCAAGGAGGGAACAAGCAGAATCCTTCAAACATGAGGAGGAGAGGTTTCACACACAGTGGGAGCATTCGTGAAACTTGAATTGCTGGCAAATGGGCACTTAAAATTCATAAGGGATTTAACGGGATAATTGGGCAGAATATTTCCGTTCCCACTCTCTGCGGTCTGTGCGCCAGCTCCCCTAATGGACTGTGGCCTGGACATTCCCAGGGGGCTGTGGCTCAGGAAATGAGTGCCCCACTTCCAGCCCTGGCACCATGAGCCTGATACTGCCGCCTCTGGGTGCTTCTCCCCTTCCTGTGTGTGAGGGGGGACAGGGGAGCAGACTCCACCCCGCCTGGCCATGGTGCTCCCCCGCAATGGACTGAACCCCCTTCTCAACCTCGCCTGAAGGTCAGGGAGCCCCCAGGGGGCCTGGTGCTCATGGAGGGAGGAAGGCCTCTCCCCCCACCCCTCCAGGCCCTTCCAGCCAGAGGAACCAAAGTGGGGGTGGGAGGGGTCTGGAGGGTGCTGGCCACTCGCACAGGCGTGCTCCACGGTCCCACACATCTGACACCCATGCCTCTGGGTGCTGCCCAGCTCAGGGAGCCACACCAGGAACGTCAGACCGCTGACCAAGTCCATCCCCACCCTGGTGAGCTGGTCCTGGCAGTCCTGGGCTGTCATGGAGCGTGTGCAGGGGAGCGAGAGGTGTGGAGGGTGAGGCCGTGTAGGGGCTTCTGACGATGACCGGGTGGAGGTCACCCAGCAACACCCCGAGGCCACCAGAACCACAGGGCGGCCCTGACCACGGGGAGCTCAAGGGGACTCCTGAGCCAGAGGGGGCGTCAGGCGAGTCTAGGTGGGCCTGAGGGCAGCTGGGGAGGCTCCTGGAGGGGAGGAGGGAGGGAGGCTGGGAACCGGGCACCCAGCCACCGTCCCCCAGCAAGAGGACAAAGCACAGGATGGAGAGAGGGGCTGGACTTTTCTGGAGGGCTGAGCCGCGGCCCCTGCTGCCCTGGACCTCAGTAGCCAGGAAGGGCCCGGTCGGGAGATGCCCACCCTGCTGAGGAGCAGGAGTGCGTCGGACGCGGGTGCTTCCTGCAGCCAGGTTTGCGGAGGATGTGGAGGGGGGCAGTGAGCTGCCCTGGGACCCCACGGGCCCTTCAGTCTACCAGCTTTCAGACTCCAGGGCTCCCTGGAGTCCCTGTCTTGCAGTTGCCTCTGAACCCCCCTGGTGAGAATGGCACTGGGCTGGGGCGAGGCTGGCCAACCCTGGGTCCCCGTCCTGGGATCGGGTGGAGCCGGCATGGCTGGGGCTGGAGGTGGACCGTGTACTCCCTCTGTCCTCTCTGCCCAGCAGCCGGCAGGTCCCTCCCTGCAGAGGCAGGCTTAGGCATGGGGACCTGGATCCAGCCCTGGGCTGGCTCCCCAAGCCATCTCAGGCCCATGGGCTTCTGAAGGCCTTGGTTTCCCACAGGTGCCTCGGGGCTTCTCGGGGTGTCTTCCTTGGGCAGGTGAACTTGGGGCTCCCGAGGTGGTGGGGGGCCTGGGGTCCCCCTGCCGGCCTACCCACCTCACACCCTGCTCCCCCTCTGCAGCCCCGGGATCATGAATAACAGCAACTGCAGCTCCTGGGAGCCCCCGGCGGTCGAGCCAGTCTTCCTCACCTACACTGGCGGGCTCCTGGTGCTAGGCCTGCTGCTCAACGGCCTGGCGCTCTGGGTGCTGTGCTGGCGCCTGCCGCGCTGGACGGAGACCCGCATCTACATGGCCAACCTGGCTGTGGCCGACCTCTGCCTGCTCTGCGCCCTGCCCTTCTTCCTGTACTTCCGGAAGACCTCTGAGGACACGCCGCTCTGCCAGCTCTCCCAGGCCGCCTTCCTGCTCAACAGGTACATGAGCATCAGCCTGGTCATGGCCATCGCCGTGGACCGCTACGTGGCCGTGCGGCACCCGCTGCGCGCCCGCGGGCTCCGCTCCCCGGGCCAGGCCGCGGCCGTGTGCGCCGCGCTCTGGGCGGTGGTCCTCGGCTCCCTGGTGCTCCACTGGTTCCTGGACGTGCAGGACGGTGGCTTCTGCTTCGCCGTCCGCTCCAAGCGGAACACCTACACCGTGGTCTTCCCACTGCTGGGCTTCTACCTGCCGCTGGCCGTGCTGGTCTTCTGCTCTCTGCAGGTGGTGACCGCCCTGACCCAGAGGCCCGAGGCTAACCCGGGCCAGGCGGAAGCCACACGGAAGGCCTCTCGCATGGTCCTGGCGAACCTGATTATCTTCGTGGTCTGCTTCCTGCCCTTCCACATGGTGCTGACCATGCGCGTGGCCCTGGGCCTGGAGACCTGTGCCATTAAGATGGCCATCAAGATCACTAGCAGACTCTCAGATGCCAACTGCTGCCTGGACGCCATCTGCTACTACTTCGTGGCCAAGGAGTTCCAGGAGGCGTCTGTGTCAACCACATGCCCCAGAGTCAAGGCCCACAAGAGCAAGGACACTCACACTCTGACTGTGACCCTGACCTAGGAGATGAGCCATGGGCTCCCCTGCTGGGGGGACCAGTGACCAGAGACAAGGAGCCCCACAATCTGCCCTGAACTCGCTGTGGGCCATGGGCTGGGGACACTCTCAGGAGGCTCAACTCAGCAGGACAACCTGGGCATGGAGCCTGGGGAGGCAACACCCCCACCCCTGGGGCGGAAGCGGAACAAGGATGAGGACAGGAGGGCTGGGGCTTGAGCGGGGCCAAGCCCAGGGACCCTGCTGCGTCCAGAGCCTGGCACACTTGGGTCACTGGGAGGTGGGTGTCTGCCGGGTGCCTGAGGCTCTGATGGCCAGCCTTCTGCTACTGCCCCACAGGGGCCGGAATAAAGCTCTCCACTGGGGCTCTGTGCCACCCACGGCCGCGTAGTGGGAGGTGGAGCGCCTGGGGTGTCTTCCAGGTGGCTTTCTAGGGCTTTCCACTTGAGGGCTCTCCATGGGCCCTGCCAGCTGTTTCCCACCCGGACCCACTCCCCATTATCTTGGGGGCTGCCACCAGGGAGGGCTGGTCCTCAGCTGCCTTGTCGGCCCCAGGCCTGGCCCAGGCCCAAGTGTGGGCAGCTGGTCCTGAGCTCCAAGTCCAGGTGTAGGGAGAGGTGGGGGGACAGTTAACTTCTATATCAGCAGGTGACATGGGCGTCCACAAGGGCCAGAAGTGGAGGAGTCCCAGGAGCCATCTAGGGCCTCAGCCTGGGTGTTAGGAGCCGCTGTAGACAGAGACAGTCTCTGGGACAGAGAAAAAGTGAGAGATGAGAGAGGAGGAGAGGCAGATGGGGAGAAAGCAAGAGAGAATGGGGATGAGAGGGCAGGGTTGGGTAGTTTGGAGGAAAGAAAGGGGGGACAGTGACAGGGACAGGACAAGAGTGAGGAAGATGGTTAGCAGAGCGAGATGGACGAGGGCAGAGCCGGGGGGAGGGGCAGAGACTGACAGACAGACGGACGACGGCTCAGCCTGCTCTCCCCCAGGCGCAGGTCCCTTCTGCTCTCCTGCCACCCAGGAACCCCAAGGGCTAGCCTGGGACCCCTTCTGGCCCCTCAGAGGGTCTCCAAGAGTGGGTGGAGGTCAGGGGTTCTTGAGGAAGGACCAGAACCAGCTCTTCCGGCCAGAGCGGTTTGGGACCGCACACCCAGGGATACAGGAGGAGGGACCCTCCAGGAGTCACGTGGCCTGGGGCAGGGTGGAGGGGTGGACCGGCAGAGGTCCTGAGCTGATCCGATGAGGCCTTGGTGGAGGGGCTCGGAAAAGGCCCCCACAAACCCTCTGCCTGGCAGGGTGCCACTGCGCCAGGGCTGGGGCCCCTCAACCCACTGGGCAGTGGAGGTGGCAGGTCCACAGTCTGGAGGGGCCCTTGGTGGAACCCTTGGTGGAGGTGGGGGAGGGGAGAGGAAGATGGAGGTGGGGGAGGGGGAGATGGAGGTGGGGGAGGGGGAGAGAAAGATGGGGGGAGTGGGAGAGGATGATGGGGGGAAAGGGGAGAGGAAGATGGAGGTGTGGGAGGGGGAGAGGAAGATGGAGGTGGGGGAGGGGGAGAGGAAGATGGGGTGAGTGGGAGAGGATGATGGGGGAAAGGGGAGAGGAAGATGGGGGAGGGGGAGAAAGATGGAGGGGGAAGGGGGAGCGGAAGATGGAGGGGAGGGGGAGAGCGGCACAGCCTGCCTCTGTGGTCCAGGTGAAGTCCACCCAGCAGGGCGCGCTGGCCCTGAGCCCGCTGAGGCTTCCAGTTGTCCCACCCCGTCCCAGGCTGTCGGCCTCCGTTTCTGTGTCTGCCGCTTGGGGGACGACCACAGTGGCCGCAGTGTGGGCAGCGATGTCCTGTTGCAGGTGGTGACCAGTGTCTCTGTCTACCTCCCTGCGGCTCTGGGTCTGCCGTGATGGCGTAGGTGGACAGAAACCTGCATCCTGTGGTCGACCAGGCGGCAGCCACTGCCCACTGCTGCTGAGCCGGCCGCATCCTGAGAGGTGAGGCAGTCGGGCCCACAGGGCCCCCAGCAAGGGGTCCTGCAGAGCGTCCACTAGGCCAACATCTGCAGGAGCAGGTTCGTCATCAGCAAAACTTGAGAGGAAGCTCCGGGACCCTGCCCCCCCAGACTTCCATGGATCTCAGGATGTGTCCACTCCACCAGGGCAGAGGGCCTGGCGGGGAATCAAAGGGCTGGATCCGCACCAGCACAAACCTGCACAGTGAAGTCCGGGCAGGAGACCACCCGGGGGCTCATGCTGGGCCAGGGCAGCGGGGCAGCTGCTCCTGAGAGCCTCAGGGGGCCAGGCCCCACCTCAGCCTCCCAAGACACACAGGGAGATTTGTTTGGGCGGAATGAGGGTGGACAGGCTTCGGACAGAGCAGAGCCCCAGGCCAAACCCACCTTCCTGCCGGGCCACCAGCCCCAACCTGAGGGAGATCAACGTCCTGGCTGTGACACAGTGCAGCAGGGCCTTGGACCCACACGGCGGTCAGCGTGGCTGGTGGGAACCCCCTCTGCCCATGCAGGTGCCCCACCCACGGCCTGGCCTAGGGTCTTCTCCTGCCAGGAGGCACAGGCCTACCCACCCCCTACCGCACCTCTAGCACCAGGCATGCTGTTCTGCGGCCAGGCACAGGGGTGCTTCGAATGGCCCACTAGAGAAGCTGTTTATGTGGCCAAGGCTGCTGGCGGCATCAGTGCCCTTGACCACCACTCTGGTGCCAGGGAGATCAAGTCCAGCCATCCTGTCTGTGGCTCAAGCACAGAGTTTCTCATCAGGCCAAGAGCACAGCCACAACCCCTGCTCCCATTTTCTCTTGGGGCTCTCTGCTGGCCAGAGTGCCAGCTGGCTGGCAGGAGGAGGTGGGGCCCTGGCCCTCCATGCCGCCAAACCCCGGAAACTGCAGAGTACAACGTCTGCCCCACCAGGTTCAACCCTGACCACCGGTCCCTCGGGAAGGGGCTCCTGAAGGGGGCAGCGCCTTGGAAGACAACCTTGAGCTGCAAGTGACCCCGGAGGGCCAGACCCTCCTCCTCCCCGTCCCAGCCCACTCCGTGTGCAGTGAAAAGCATCCCTGCACAGCCGGTCCAGCCACCCTCCCCAGCTGGTGCCGCCCTCTGCCCTCAGCCACGGAGGCCCAGCTCTGACTCTGGAGGACGTGTGCTGCTGGCCATGGGCACCTCCCCTCACAGAGACCCAGGGACAGACGAGGCCCAGGGCTCAGGCTGGTGGCACAGTCAGTGGAGGAGAGTGGGCTCGTTGGCCTGCTGTGTCCTCACCCCTGCCTCAGAGGCCCCCAGAGAAACGTTTCAGGGCTGGTCCTCTTGAAGAATCAGGTGCAAGAGACCAGGCCCTCGCACCAGGTCCAGAGACCACTGCCCCCTGGAGGCAACACTGGGGCTCAGCAGGCGGTGGGGGGCTGGGTGTCAGGCCACGCAGAGGGGAGGGGCCGCTGGCCACGAAGGGAGCTGGCTAGAGCCTCTTGTTCGGTTCCGAGGATGCATCCTGAGGGTGGACACAAGCCCGTGGAGCTGGCTTATTTGCCAGCATGCACAGATAAAACCTGCCCTGTGCCTGGCACTGGACCCTGAAATGTGCACCGAGCCTCACAGTGCAGCACTCTGGGGTCCCCCATGGAGGAATGGAGAGGAGAGAGGCTGGGGGGAAGGGGGCCAGATAAGATGGCAGGGCTGAGAAGGGGCTGCTCGGGAAGGCTGTGCATCAGAGGAGTGGGAGGCGCCCTGCACGTGGGCCCCGCCTTGTGCTGCCGGCTGGACGCTGGCTGAGGGTCAGGACAGGGAGCAGCTCTGGGGTCCAGGGGGGACATGATCAAGGCCAGGGTGGCATGGGGGACATCGGGACAGCAATGGCAGATGTAGGCCAGGATGGGGAATCCGAACGTGATGAGGGGTGACAACGGGACTCCGAGGGACACTGAAGGGGGTGTGGCTAAGGAGGAAGCAAGAGGGCCCCCAACAGAGAGGGTGCCCGGGTTCCAGTCTGGACGGTGTGACGGCCAGAAGGAGGCAGGGAGACCGGCACCAAGGAGGCGGATGCAGCCGAGTGACCCTGTAGCCAGGAGGGTGCTCTCTGGAGAACAGGGGGCGGGACTGCCTGAGTGGTCACGCTGTGTCCTGTCTCAGCACAGGCTGGACAGGCCAGCCCTCGAGGGCGGGCGAGGTCGGAGCCTCAGTGAAGGAGGCTCAAGGCCAGGCCACGGGAGCCGCCCACTTTACCCTGCCTCCGCTCTAGCCTCTGCCCCTCTGGCCAGGCCCTGCCCAGGAGTAGGCCCCGCCCCTTAGTCTGCACCCAGGAATGGGCCCCGCCCCTTAGGCTCCACCCAGGAATAGGCCCCGCCCCTTAGGCTCCACCCAGGAATAGGCCCCGCCCCTTAGCCCCACTCCAGCGCTTCTTTCCCGGTAGGTTCTCGCTTGGTGAGGCTGGACTTGGCTGGACTCTGCTCCCCAAGGACTGTTCAGGCTCCAGAAAAAGGGGGTGGCTCCGCGCTGGCGGGGAGGGGGCCGAGGCCCGGGCTTTGCCTCCTAGCATACCTGCTTCTCACCACGCAGTTGTGACCAGCTGTGATTGAAGTTTCAGTTAATTTACGGAGGGAATGTGATTTCTCACTGTGACCCAGACCGGAGGGTGAAACTAGCCTGCTCGGCAGAGACCCAGCCAGGGCACGCAGGCAGCTCAGGTCGGGATCCGTCCCGCCGGCCGGGGTCCTGGGTGCAGGACTTCCCCTGTCTGGGAGGAGGACTGTTGAAACACCACAGGAGGGGTGGCTTCCAAATGGGCAAGTCCCGAGGCTGGAAGTGGACCTCTGGGTCCCCACCTGGTCCAGCTGCCAGCACGGCTGCTTCGTGGTTCACAGATCACTGTCTGCTGCTGGGTCCTCCCTGGTCCTGGGTCCTCCTGGGATGCGGGAGCCCCCTGGCATCTCTTTCCCAAGGGTGCCAATCCCTTTCCTGAGGGCTCCACACTTGTGACCTCATCACCTCCTGAGACCATCACGTCCAGTTGGGCTAGGTTAGGATTCCAACTTTGGAAGCTGAGGACACACAGACATTGTGACCACAGCAAGGGATCTGACTGAGGTGATCTCCCAGCATGAACCCAGGACCTAGTCAGCATCACCAGCACTGGCGTCCGTTAGGGGCTTCTAAGCCCCCACGCGAGGACCGCTCTGACCGTGAGCTGCCCCTCCCTGCCTTCTCCAGAGACGTGCCCCTCAAGGGGAACAGAGCTGAAACCCGGGCCCCTGCCCTCCCGGGAGCAGCAGTGCCTGTCCGCCCTCTCCTCTCCTACCACCTCCGGCTGTTACCCCTCAGCGGCCCTGTCCCCAGCCTGCCGTGGCCTCTGGTCCCCTCTCTGCGTGGCCCAGTGTGCCTGCCAGTACCCACCTCCCCATACAATCGCCCACTGTCCTGCAGTCCAGAGAGTGGTCCTGTGTTCTGGCTGCCCAAGTGCGGATTCAGGTGGCTTCCTCCTGGGCCGCAGTGTTCCCGCCTGTACCTTGGGATCCTCAGGTTCAGGGCGACCCCTAACATGGGTGGGGCCAAGAACATGAGTAGACGTGAGCCTCAGGCTCATTCGAGTATTGAACCCGTACCCTTGGAGTCTGGCCTTATTTCCCACACAGATCCCCACCCCTGGAGACCACAGGGGCCCAGAGGCTGGGGAGCTGCCCCATTCCTGGCAGGGACCCCGGGAGCCTGAGCCATATCCCCACCTTTGGGACATGGCTGGGACTCCTGAGAGTGACTCCCTGACTGGGAAAGATGGGGGTCAGGGTGGCCTTCCTCAGACACACCTTTTCAGACATGATATTCCAAGGACCACCCCCCCACCCCCGGAAACTGCCACCTGAGCAAAGGATAGGGAAGGGCCCATCCTACCTGCACTCTTCCGCTAAACGACTCAGCAGCGGCTTTCAGCGCTCCTCCTATCTCGTTCCCTGGACTTGCTGCATGGCCCTGTGGGTCTAGACACTGCTGGCCTTGGTCCCCCTGTGACCTAATATCACTGCCAGTGGGCTTCCCAGGTGGCACTAGTGGCAAAGAACCTGTCTGCCAATGCTGGAGAACTTCTCCAGCACCACAGTTCAAAAGCATCAGTTCTTTGGCACTCAGCCTTCTTTATGGCCCAACTCTCACATCCATACACAACTATTGGAAAAACCATAGCTTTGACTAGACGAACCTTTGTTGGCAAAGTGATGTCTCTGCTTTATAATACACTGTTTAGGTTTGTCATAGATTTTCTTCCAAGGAACAAGTGTCTTTTAATTTCATGGCTGCAGTCACCATCTGCAGTGATTTTGGAGAAAGTCTGTCACTGTTTCCACTGTTTCCCCATCTATTTGCCATGAAGTGATGGGACTGGATGCCATGATCTTAGTTTTCTTAATGTTGAATTTTAAGCCAATTTTTTCATTCTCCTCTTTCATTACCCTAAGAGTTATAATTCTACCAGGTCTGCATATGAGATGTCGTTTGATCACTTAAATGATAGCAATAAAACTGAAAGAGAAAAACATCAAAATGATTTTAGAAGACAGAATTCTTGCTGTGGGTCTGCATTATTTTATTACCCTTGTTTGCAACAAGATACTGTAATTACTCTTCCCACAAATGGAGTAATATTGAAGCACTTACCTCCTAAGAGAAAATCAAAACTCTTTTAGTGGAGAAAAGCGTGTGTCTTGGCCCTGAATCTTCGGAAGCTTGGGGTGGAGGGTGTCACCTCGGAGACGAGTCACTTCTGGGATTCCTTGACGGGCAGCCCCGTGCCCTGTGGTTCCAACAGCTGAGGGTGACACCCCAACAGAAGTGAGCGTTAGACTAGAGCAGACAGGAAGGCAAGAGCTGATGAGACTGGGGTGAAAGCTTGGATGAAAGTTGTCAGGTGTGAACAGACGTCATGGGCAGTGTTTGCACCTGCTGTAGCTGAATGTATTATGGGAAGACGGTCTATGTGCGACTGGGGTCGCGTCGCGTCCGCATCCTGTGCAACAGGAGGCCTGGAAACCCACCCTTCAGCCGAGGTTGATGGAACATTCCAAATGGGGGTCGGGGAGGTGGTCCAGCCCACAGACGTCATTAATATGAGGGCGTATAGGATGCCGATGGACAACAGAGGCTCTCCAGGTTCACTATGTCCCGTTAGAGGCTGGAGCGCAGGAAGGATAAACTGAATCATAAAGTGACAGGAGCTATTGCCCTGTGTGGAGCCCAGGAAGAACCTTAGGGCAGGAGTCAGTGAGCGCCCCCCCAGTGGTCACCGCTGGGTTCCGTTTGAGACGGCTGGCTCACTAGCCCGCATCGGGTTTGATGGAGACCCCTCCCCGACCCAGGCGCACAGAGCAATTATGGAACATCCCATGGGATGCCATAGACTCGCCAGTGGGGAGGTAAGTGACTGGAAGAGCTCCTGAATGAGACGGGAGTTTTATTTACCTATTTATACAGGTGCATGCTCCCGGGGGATGTCCATGAACAGGACAGGTGCGTGCTCCCAGGGGACATCCATGAACAGGGAGCCTAGTCCCCCGTACAGTGGCCTTGGAACCCCCTGAGGGGCTGCCAGACACCACCACCGCGTGAGCGGAGCCCACAAGCAGCTCTCAGACAGCAGGGCCTGCTGGGTTTCCGGCAGTCCGAGGGGAATGGACAGCATCCTCTTCATGGTCACAGTCTGATCAAAGAAGGTGAAAGCGAATCGGCTCACGGTTGAGCTACATGCTGTTGCCTCTGTGTTGGGTTTTTACTGACTAGTGTGAGGTGGCCAGTAACCTGGCCATACAATCAGGCAGATGGGCAACGGGAAACTGGTCTCTTAGGACCCACGCAAATCGCTTTGGAAATTTAAGGGGTGCGTTAAACTAGGACATTTCAACACCCAGTCAAAGTACCCCTTCCAGGATCAGAGGTGCTTGGAATTGACTATCCTGGTGCTCCTGCATAAGGTGGCCCCCCGGGCTCACGACATGAGTGGGCATGGGGACTCTGCAGCCACGCAGAGATGGGCTGAGTCCAGACACGGCCTCCTGCACCCTGACGGCTGGGGGCAGGCTCCCCAGGGGTGGACCCCACAATGCTGACAAGTCAGACTGACACCCCATAGCCCCATAGATTACAAATGGGTCCTGCCAGGAGCAGATGCTGACTCTGGCCTCGGCTTTGTGGGTCTGGCGGGAGATGCAAGCGCTCAGCTATGCACATGCACACATCCGTTCTTTTTCAGCCCCTTCTCCCATTGAGGTTGTCACAGAACACAGAGTGCAGTTCCCTGTGCTCTACGATAGGTCCTTGTTGTTATCTCTTTTATGTGCAGTAGTGTGAGTACGTTAATAATCCCAAACCCCCAACCTTTCCCCTCTGGTGACCTGACATTTGCTTTCTGTGAGGAGTTTGCTGCTGTTGCTGCCCAGCTTGTCCCAGTCTTGGCCATTGAGGAACCATGTCGGCGGGGTCCTTGTCTTTCTGACACACTCCCGCCAGTGTGGGTGTGTTTTGAGAGAAAGCGCGGAGGCGGATACTCCAGGCTCACCCCGAGCCTCTCCAGCCCCAGCTTCAGAAGCAGCGGTTTCTCCTAGAAGTGCTGGAGAAACCAGCTCTAGGGGCTGCAGCGCTGCTGGGGTGGGGCTGCTCCGGGGTCCTCTCTGCAGACACAGACTCCTCTCCAGAGGACCCTCCGTCGCGGCAGCTGGGATGGGTGGGGGGTGGGCCGGAGAGAGGGAGGGGGCAATGGTCCAGAGATGAGAGCCCCTTCTGGAGCCGGCCTGGATGCAGGGCCTGGCATCTGCAGCCCAGGAAGCCACAGGTGGATGCAGGTAGGCCCCGCCCACCAGAGCGGCCCCCACCAGAGTCATCCAAGAGCCCCTCCCAACACCACCCTGATCACTCCCTGCCTTCAGCACGGACTGCTCAGACCAGCAGAGGGGGCGGGAGAGAAAGGGGTGCAGAGACGGTTCCAGGGCCGCCTCTGGGGCCTCAGCGGAGGGCAGCCCCTCTCACCTGTAGCCAGATGCTGTGCGGATTCTTTACCGTCTGAGCCCCAAGGAAGCCCTGCTCCAGTCCAGCACCATACTGCAGCCTGTGTTAGTTGTGTGCCTAGGCCAGCTCTGGTGGGCTTATGAGCACACTTAGAACCTGCTTGCATGTAGGGGACTTACTATACTTCATTCACAAGAGATTTTGATTGATTGTCCAACTTTCCTGTCTCCCTTTTCTGAAAATTTATTAATTAGCTAATTAAAATGTATACATTTGGCAACTTCATTTTCCGTTAATCGAGTTTAAAGCAGTACTAGTCACTCTGGAGAAATATAAGATTGCAATCATTTCTGACGATTTTCAACTTCGAGAAGGATCTTCCTGCTGATGGAACCATTGCTGGGACTCTTCAGAGTATCAATGGGCTGTGAGAGCATGGGGATACTTCCTAGTTATTTGAAATGTAAGTTCTAGGACATTTAGAGCTGATGAATCTTTCAGAAAAGAAGACTCTGGAGAAGACTCTTGAGAGTCCCTTGGACAGCAAGATGATCAAACCAGTCAATCCTAAAGGAAGTCAACCCTGAATATTCATTGGAAGGACTGATGTTGAAGCTGAAACTCCAATACCTTGGCCACTTGATGCAAAGAGCAAATTCATTGGAAAAGACCCTGATGCTGGGGAAGATTGAGGGCAGAGGAGAAGGGGACGACAGAGAATGAGATGGCTGGATGGCATCATTGATTCAGTGGATGAGTGGACATGAGTGGACATGAGTTTGAGTAAATGCAGAGAGATGGTGAAGGATGGGGAAGCCTGGCATGCTGCAGTCTATTGAGTCACAAAGAGTTGGACACAGCTTAGCGACTGAACAACAGTTCTTTCAGAGCAATTTTCCTGAAAAGATTTAACCCTTCATACAAATCAGTTTTGTGAAAGTTTGAATTTAAATGTAAATCTTTGCAGTGTCACTTTCATATTTACTATAGCTTTTGGAAAACATAAAGAAACTGATTTATGATTTGTATGTAATTTCCAACAGCTCTTTGTGCACTTTTATCATTCTATCTTCAATTTTACTGAAAAGTTAATTTTAAGTTGTCATCCATGTAGTAACTGGTTCATCAAAGCTTCATATGAACATTGTGTTCTTTTCTGTATAATAGCGTGATCCTTAAATTTAATTTTTCTTTCCAGGCTGGTGGATTTTGCTTTGCAATGTTGACCTTTTTCAAAAGAGATTCCAAACTCCTGGAATTATTCTAATAGCCCAGTGCTATCGTGTATTGCAGTGCCCACATTAGTGCTTTTCTTGAACTAACTCACTGAAAAGCTCACTGCCTGAGTGCGCAGGGCCCCTGTCCTGGAAGCCTTGTGCAGGGGCTGTAGGGCCTTTCTGTGGGGATAGCTGAGTGGCTTCCCCCCCCACCGGTCCTGGTGCTGCCAGTGAGGACCCCTCTCTCCGCCCAGGGTGACCACCTCACCCCTGCGGCTGCTGCAGAGGCCGTCCTCCCAGTGCTGACCCCCGGGGGAGGGGGCTCCAGGAACCCCAAGGAGAGGAGCCCCATTGCATCACCGCCCCTGCTTCTCTCTCCCAGGGGGGCCTTCAGAGATCCAGGCCCTCGCCCCGTCCCAGGCAGCCACAGCAGGGTGGAGAGGAGACGGAGCCCATAGAGAGCAGCCTCGCTGCCCGGGCAGGGAGGGGAGCGGATTGTGAAGGCGGGCAGCCATAGGAAGTAGTGAGGAGTCTCCCTTCTCTGCCCCCGCACCAGAGCTGGTGCAGGCAGACAGCGCCTCCACGAGGCAGCCCCTCGGTGGGTGGGCACACCCGGAACCTCTGCTTGGCTTCTCCCTCTTGTCTGTCTTGCCCAAGGAGTGGGTGGGGCCCTGGGCTGGGCTCCCTACCAGCCTCACTGTCCGGACGGGGCTGCAGGAACCCCGAGCTGAGGGGCTGTGTTCTCTGGGGGTGGGAGATTCCAGGTGAGCTCTGGTCTTTGGGGAGAAAATGGCTGGGGGCTCCCCCAAGCCTGG
The DNA here is from genome assembly GCA_020226075.1 of Hydropotes inermis. NCBI lineage: Eukaryota > Metazoa > Chordata > Mammalia > Artiodactyla > Cervidae > Hydropotes > Hydropotes inermis. Next base: position 112,346,010 of record CM035269.1, read on the forward strand.
GGAAACCCAGGGTCTGCAGTGAGGGCCCCGCTGTGCGTGCCTGGCCATGAGGGCCTTCAGGGCGGCAGGGTGCTGGGGGGGTGGTAGGGCTTGGTGTCCCGTGTCCCCTGCAGCCGCGGGCTCCAGCCATCACCCCGACCATCCCCAGCAGCTGCCCGCTGGGGTGCTTCCAGGCCGACCAGTCACCAGCAGTGGGACAGTCCACCTCAAGGCCGGGTGTGCTCATCCTGGACCGTGGCCTCTCCTCCTAGGTCTTACCTTTGATTTTGGTTGGGAAAGATTGAAGGCAGGAAGAGAAGGGGATGACAGAGGATGAGATGGTTGGATGGCATCACTGACTCAATAGACATGAGTTTGAGCAAGTTCTGGGAGCTGGTGATGGGCGGGGAGGCCTGGCACGCTGCAGTCCATGGGGGTCACAAAAAGTCAGATGTGACTGAGCGACTGAAGGACGGCTGTATAGAAGAGGCACCAGAGACCCCCTGTGAAGGGAAGGGCAGGCGGCACTGCGCCCCGCCTCACTCGGCCTGCCCTTCACCAGCCTGTCAGGCCCAGGGACACGGCAGGTCTTAGGAACGGTTTATTGACATGTGGTTTCTGGGGAGGAAGGGGCTGGAGGTCTGCCCCCTGCCCTCAGCTCAGGGAGCCCCTGGGTCCAGCCACAGTCGGGCCCTAGCTCCCTGTTCACGGGGACGGGGCCGGCGTGGCTGGAACTCGGCGGTTGCCCCCCTGCCTCCCACTACCGGGGCCCCCATCCTCTGCTCCCCTCTTCAGGCGTCTGGCTGCCTCCAGGCCCCTGGACAGGCCTCCCTCTGGGGACCCGGTACTTGCTCTTCTGACTGTAGAGCAGGTTCCTCTGGAAAAGGCGAGGGAGGCGGCCGTGATACAGCAGGACGGCCAGGAGCATGCCTGTGGGAGAGCCAAGGTTACACGGAAGCCGGGGGCTCCCTGGGCCTGAGACCCCCCAGTGCTGTGCCCCACACCATCTGTGGACAGGCGCCTGCAGACGGGGCCAGGTCTTGCCCTGGCCCGGCTCCTGCCAGCGTCTGCTCCCCTTGGGGCTGACCCCCTGGAGGTCGGTGGGGACCCGGAACCGTGTGCACTTGCTGACCACGCTCTTGGCCCCATGTTCTGGGCACAAGTGCCTGAGTCTCGGCCCTTCCTCCCGGGGCCATCTCCCAGTGCTAGCGTGTCGTCCATGGGGTGGCAAGCGTGGAGGTGGGACCAGGGGGCCGGGGATCGGGGTGGGGTCTGGCCAACCCCTCGCCCCCAGGTTCTGCCTGGAGCGGAGGACCCTGGACCCCCAGCTGGCCAACTGTCGTCCCCCCGAGGGCGGGAGGCCTCCTGCCTGAACTGAGCTGGTGTGTGCACACGGGTTCCGGCCCCCCAGCCTCTGCCCCTCGTGGCTCCCAGAGGTCCTGACGGCACCAGTGTCGCCATAGCAGCTGTGGGGTCACAGGCTGGAGCGGTGTTCCCTGGATTCAGGTCGTTCCCTGACCTCACAGTGGGACTTTGCCTGAAATAGGGTCTCGGCGGGTGTGAGTAGTTACATTAAGACGAGGTCTCCCTGGAGCAGAGTGGACCCCAACGCCGTGTGACTGCTGTCCTTCACGGTGGACGGGGAGGACGGGCTGGGATGGGATTGATGCACCTGCAAGCCCCGGACACCCGGGGGTGGGGGGCAGGGAGGCTGCAGCCGCAGAGAGGGCGAGGCTTCCCGCGCCTGCCTGGGTTCAGGTGAGTGGCCCTGCTGTCTGCAGCCTTCACTTCGCTGTGGTCCCTGGGCCAGCGAGAGCTCTGAAGGACAGCCCCACCCTATCCAGCCAGCACCCACGTGGACTGGGGCCAAAATGCTCTATTCCAAAGGCCCACGTCTCCAGCTTCCCTGCAAAGACCCCCCCCCCAGGGGACCCTGGGGGAGGCCCCAGGTGCAGCCTCCACCTTGACCCCAGCCAGTGAGCTGGATGCCCTGTGGGCTGCCCCTGTCCCCAGAGGACAGACTGGGCCAGACTGCCCCTGCCTCCAAGACCCCCGGGACCCCCGGCACCCCTCACCTGTCACGGGGCCCAGCCAGTACACCTGGACGTACTCCAGCAGGCTGTGCCCCGAGCAGCGGAAGGTGACCGAGGCGGCCAGCACAGGGTTCAGGAAGGCGGACGTCAGGGGCCCGGCTGCAGGGAAGTGCAGACATCAGTCCTGGCCCGCCTGTGCCGCTGCCCGTGGGACCACCCACCCCACATCTGCAGTCGCCCGGGGAAGCCCTGGGGGGGGCGGCCCGGCTCCATCCCCCTGTGCCATGGGGACACCGGGAGGCAGGGCG
>CM035269.1:112348339-112390664 GCA_020226075.1 Hydropotes inermis
CCCAGAGGTGAGGCAGCAGTTGGACAGGAGGGTCTCCCGACCTCTCACCCCTGCACGGACTCGGCTCCCCAGCCATCTTCTGCACACCCCGTGCCCGCGGGAGGGCATCATAGAAAGAGAGGGAGGTGGGGAGACACAAATGGAGAGACAGGAACAGCGAGGAGACAGACTTGGACGAAGAAAGAAACAGCAGCGGAGAGGGGTGTGAGGGGCCAGCGGGGGCCACGCGGAGCAGCACCAGCGTCCCTCAGCCCCAGGGCCTCCAACAGGACCGGTGGGCAGAGACTCCTCTGGGCAGGGTCGGAGCTAGGCCTGCGTCTTGTGGGGAGCCAGGGCGGCTTCCACAGGGGCTCAGGGGCCCACGGGAGCTTATCTGCAGGCTCGGCCTGGGTGTGCGGGGGAGATCCCAGACAGGGGAGGAGGGCACGAGGGAGGGAGGCGGGGAGGAGGGAGGAGGGAGGTGGGGAGTGGGTGGGGAGGAGGGAGGGGAGGAGGGAGGGGAGGCGGAGAGGGAGGAGGGAGGAGGGAGGAGGGGAGAACGGGGGTGGCTACCTCACGGTGACAGGTGGGCCCAGCAGGCAGCAGCAGGGGGTGAGGAGGAAACAGCAGCCCCGGGCCTCCAGGAGGGGTGACCAAGGACACAGGAGCTTCCAGACCAGAGCCTGGGCCCCAGAGAAGCGGTAGCCCCTCTCCCCACCCCCCGTTCGCTTCAGGCGTCGGCCTCCCAGGATGAACAGGAGCGGCTCGGGGTGCGGACAGACCCAACTGGGAAGGACCGTCCAACTGGGGTCCCGTCCCTGCCCAGCACGTGGAGTCCCGCCTGGCTGGCCGCCGCCCCCAGCAGGTGCCCAGGCGATGGCCGCCCCAGGCCCCGTGCCGGCCTGCAGCTCCTCCCCCGGGTGGCCACACGGCCCCGGGCACGGGCGGCCGGTCTCACCTGTTCCGGCCGCAGCGGTGAGCAGCAGGGCCACAGCCGGCGCCCTGTGGACGGCGCGGCTGCCCTGGAGGCGGAGGAGCGCCAGGTGCAGCAGGAAGACGCAGGAGCCCTCGAGCAGGGTGCCGTGGGTCACGGCCGTGCGCAGCGCCGAGCTGCAGTGCGGGTCCATGAGGCTCTGCAGCACGTGCAGGTCGCTGAGGCCCCAGGCCCAGTAGAGCCGCGTCAGGGCGCCGGCCGCCTGCACGCCCAGCGCCTGCGCCGCCAGCTCCAGCAGCGTGCCGGGCAGGGAGGCCTCGGCCAGGAGGAACCGCTGCAGGGACACCGTGGGGTTGGCCGAGGCCCCGTCCAGTGTGGCCCCATGCACCAGGAGGAGCAGGAAGACCAGAGTCAGCAGCAGGTCGGGGCCGAAGCCCCCCGCCCAGGGCCCGAGCTCCACCAGCATCCGCATCTCCAGGCAGCAGGCCCCCAGCTGGGCCGTGCCCGCCGCCTCCCGGGCAAAGTGGTCGTAGGCGCCCCCGGGCAGCAGGGCCTTGGCCGCCCTCCTGGCCGCCTGGCAGAGGGCGAAGGTGGCGAGGAAGAAGCAGAGGGACACGTTCAGACCAGCCATCAGCCTGGAGGCTGCGGGAGGACGGCCGGCAGGCGCCTGAGCTGACGTGTCGGGCAGAGAGGCCGTGGGAGCCTCACACCTGCACCACCCGCAGCGCCTCCCCGGCCCGCCCCTCAGTTGGGCGTCCTCCGCGGACACCCGGCCCCCCTCGGGCACTCCGGGTGCTGCTCCCCAAAGCCGCCAGGGCTCCGTGACTCAGCCCAGCCTCCTGGCTCCACCGAGCAGCTCCCGGTAGGAGCCTGTGCCATCCCCGCCTGGGTGAGTGTCCCAGCTCCCTCGGGAGGGTGGCCGTGTGCTGGCTCAGGAGCCCCGCGCGGGGAGCAGGGGGCACCCTGGCAGGGCTGCACTGGGCACCTTGGAAGCTAAGTCCCCTGCACACGAACAGCTTCCATTCCGAGAGCACATTTGTAGTCCACACAATGGCTACATAGTTCTGTACTGTGATATACTTATACAAATACACAGTCTATATATACACACTATACTGTCCAGGAAATTCTCCAGGCCAGAATACTGGAGTGGGTTGCCGTCCCTTTCTCCAGGGGATCTTCCCAACCCAGGAATGGAACCGGGGTCTCCTGCATTGCAGGTGGATTCTTTACCAGCTGAGCTCTCAGGAAAGCCCTTTATAATACTCTTTACACAAATAATACATAAAAAACAAACAAAAACATGTCACCCTTACAGTACACACAGTGCCTTGAAAAGTGCAGTAGTACGTACCAACAGCTGGCACACAAGGGCTGGCATTGAGTGAGCATCAAGAAGCGTTACTGGCGGGAGGAGACAGAGGAGGGGAGACGGTAGAGCTGAAGGGTCGTCAGCAGCAGGAGACGGCGGGCGCGCTGCCTTGGCTCACGCCGGACGCTGATGGAACTGACATCTGCACCTCTGAAAGCTCGCAGCTTCAAGGTTCCCGAGAAGGGGACTTACTGCCCTGGATCTTCTGCCTGGAGGGTGGGCATGTGACTAGCATTTCTAGCAAAGTTGTGAGTTAGTCTTGAGCAAAAGGGCTGCTTGGGGGCTTCGGGGGCTTCCTGCAGGCCCAGCACGTGGTGAACTTGGAGGAGAGGGCCCGATCCAGGCAAGTGGGGTCCCCGTGAGCCCCTCTCCACACCCCACTCGAGTCCAGGTGAGCGCCTGGCCCGAGGACATCACTGGGCCCTGGCTACCAAGTCGGAGGGACTGGAAGTCCGGGGTTCTGCTCGTGACTCTGCTGGACACCGGCCAGGCTGCAAACACAAACAGCCCAGGTCGTGGTCACGGACGCTCTGCAGTGACCTCAGGACCTGAAGGAGCAGGGGTGCTGGATCTGCCAGGCCGCCCCTGGTCCAGTGGTCACTCCAGGCCAAAGGGACAGGCTGAGTGAGGCTCAGAGGGTGCGGAGGGGCGGCCCGAGCCGGGCACGGGGCCCTCAGGGTGTGCTACACCCTGGCCCGCAGGCCTGAGCTGGAACAGAGAGCAGGAGCCAGCTGTGGAGGAGGCTTCCAGGGAAGGGGACTGAGCCAAGGGCTGGGGGCGCTGTTGCTGAAGGTCAAAGTCAAGGTCTCCAGGACACAGCCTCCACCCCGCAGGGGCCAAGGTAGCAGGCGCAGGGCGGCGGAGGGGTCGCTGGGCAGGGGCCCCAAGGGAGACAGGCGGCTCGGCCTTGCCTGCCCCCTGCAGAAGCGGGAGGGGGCTCTGAGCACAGGAGCGGGGTCTCTGCAGGCAGAGGCCTCATGTCCGGCCACCGCTGCTGGGGAGGAGTTCAGGTGACGCCCCCTCAAGCCCACTTGGAGGCCCCCGGCCCTCCACCCCTGCTGCTCTGTCCCTCACATCCCCGCCGCCCTGACCTGCCGTCCCCGTCCTCCTTCCCAGGGGCTTGACTCCAAAGATGAAAGTGAAAGTCACTCAGTAGTGCCCAACCTTGTGCGTGGAATTCTCCAGGCCAGAATACTGGAGTGGGTAACCTATCCCTTCTCCGGGGATCTTCCTGACCCAGGGGTTGAACCCAGGTCTCGCACATTGCGGGCGGAGTCTTTATCAGCTGAGCCACCAGGATGAAAGAACTGCCCTCCAAATCAGGGTGAGTTTCCTCCAGAGGAGCTCAGCTGGGCCCGGGGCTGCGGGATGCTGCGTGTGCGAGGCTGAGGGCCGGGCCTGGACGCCTTTGCCGCTGGCCGCGCCCACGCGAACCTGCTTCCCGCAGCAGCACTGGTTTCCCCACCCAAGGCCCTGCTCCCGACGGCTCCCCAGCTGGGGACACGTCTCTCTGAGCAGGTCACTGCACGTCTAATGGGGGGGGCTCGAGACCAGCCGAGGCTTCCGTTCTGCTCCCCCAGCATTCTTGCTACGCAGATGGCAGGGGCCCTGCCATCTGACGCCCGCATCCCCGCCCCCTCACCTGCCATCTGATGCCCGCATCCCCGCCCCCTCACAGCTCCATCTGTTGTCTTTTCCCCACCCAGTGCTCGTCCCCCCCAGAGCCCAGGCCCAGGGCGGTGAGGCGGGGGGCAGAGACCTGCAGCTTAGGGACAGGGGCTGACTGTTTCAGCTGTCCTGGCAGACAACCTTGGGGTTCAGACTCTCCCGGAGGTGGGAAGGCGTCTGGTGCCCCAGTCTCCCCACCCCACGCCCCAGGAGAGGGGTGAGGCCAACACCAGCAGGAAGGTCTCCAGGGCCCCAACCTCACCCAGGAGGCGGACGCGCCCCCAGACTCCAGCCTGTGCATGGAGTGTCTGTCTTTCCCTTCTGCCAGGCCCCCACCCTCTCCAAGGAGCAGGGAGCCTTTTGGAAGCCGCAGCGACCTGGTGTACTGAAGCCGGTGATAAAAGAAATGCTCACAGACTGAGGAGCTGGGAAGTCATTCTGGCTTTTACCTGAGTTAACTTGTCTTAAAATTGATTTTTATTGGAGTGTAGTTGCTTTACAATGTTAATTTCTACTGTACAGCACAGTGAATCAGCTATATATACACATATATCCTCCCGAGTTAACTTGAACTTGATGCTAACAGGAATAGCCTGTTTGTGGCCCAGCAAACATACATTGTACATCTGGTTTAATTATTAAAGGAAAGGGTGCACCGACCAGAAGGAAAGAATGTCCGGGGCTTCCCTGGCGGCTCAGTGGTAAAGAATTCACCTGCCGATACAGGAGACACGGGTTTGATCGCTGTGTCCTGGAGATCCCACATGCCTCGGAGCAACTAAGCCCGTGCTCCACGACTGCTGAGCCTGCGCTCTTGGGCCTGGAGCCACAGCTGCTGAAGCCGGCGTGCTCTAGAGCCCGTGGTCTGGGGCAAGAGAAGACACCACAATGGGAAGCCGGAGCATCGCAACTACAGAGCAGCCTGGGCTGCAACGAGGGCTCAGCACAACCAAAAAAAATGAATGAATAAAAACAGAGGATGAGAGGGTTGGATGGCATCACCGACTCGGTGGACATGAGTTTGAGCAAGTTTTGGGAGTTGGTGATGGACAGGGAGGCCTGGCACGCTGCAGTCCATGGGGTTGCAAAGAGTCGGACACGACTGAGCGGCTGAACTGAACTGAAAACAAAGAATGTCCATGTTAAAAATAAAGGTTAAATGCTTCCCTTCCTGGCCCTTCTTTAACAATAAGACTCCCTCTCAGGTGCTGAGGACACGCTGACTCGCTGTGTACGAGCCGGTCTGGTTTTTTGAGAACTTAAAGGGATATAGGGCTTCCCAGGAGGCACTAGCGGTTAAAAAAAAAAAAAAAAAAAAAACACCTACCTGCCAATGCAGGAGAAGCAGGAGATGAGAGTTCCGTCCCCGGGTTGGGAAGATCCCCTGGAGGAGGGCGTGGCAACCCGCTCCAGTGCACTTGCCTGGAGAATCCAACGGACAGAGGAGCCGGGTGGGTATGAAGGGACACATCCCCGACTTGTTTGATGTTCTTCGTCCCAGCGAGTTATAGAAGTGCTCTGGAGCACTCCCTCGGAGTGACCTGGGAAGCTGTTTCCCGGATGACAGTCTTCAGTCTGGGTTCAGTGAAACTCTTCTCTTCCTGTTGCAGGTTACTGATTGTGTTCGTGGACCCCGGGCTTCCCTCAGGCTCACACACGGCATGAGTGCCTGCGGGGACCTCCCGTCCACCTCGGAGCCCCGGGCCTCCGCCTTACCCTCAGCCCCGTGGGGCTGGCCTCCAGGTGGCCAGGGCCTGCCGGGGTCGGAGCACAGAGAACCACCAGACATCCCGCCTGGAATGGGATGGTGATCTATTCTGAGCCACCAGCCTGAATTGGCTGTATTTCTAGACACTTCATACTTTTAGATAAAACTTGAATGGTGTGCAGCACACCTATCTTGAGAGTGAACTCTCACCCGTGAGACACACGCACAGCCGCGGGTCACCCAGGCTGAGTGTGCTCTCAGACAGCCCCGTCCCTTCCAGTGGGCCCCGCCCCTGATCAGAGGCATCTGGCTTCCTGCTCTGCTTCACAGAGGCTTGGGGACCTCCGTGTAGCCGAGTCCCGAGTCAGCCCCGAGTCTCCATGTGGGGGCCGGCAGGGAGGTGGGCTGGTTTGCTTTCCAGTGTCAGAGTTTTGTTCCTACTTAATGCTAAATGGAATTCCATTCCATGACTGAACCACAGCTTGTTAATCCATCTTTCTGATAATGAACCAACATTTAGGTTTTCTTTCATTTTTTCCCTGCAATACAAATAAAGCTGCTCTCAGTAAGTTCATATGAGTCCTTGTAGACAAGTGTTTTTGGTTTTGGGGTGGTGGTAAGTAGCTAAAGAATCTTTCTAAATTATAGGTCAGGACAATACTTAATTCTGTGAGGTTCTGTTGCTAGTTCCCACAAGGTGGTTGTAGCATTTACGTTCCCAGGATCATTCTAATGGCAGAAAGTGAAGAACTTAAGAGCCTCTTGATGAGGGTGAAAGAAGAGAGTGAAAAAGCTGGCTTAAAGCTCAACATTCAAAAAGCTAAGATCATGGCATCCAGTCCCATCACTTCATGGCAAATAGATGGAGAAAAGGTAGAAACAGTGACAGATTATTTTTAGGCTCCAAAATCACCACAGATGGTGACTGCAGCCATGAAATTAAAAAATGCTTGCTGCTTGGAAGGAAAGCTATGACAAAACTAGACAGCATATTAAAAAGCAGAGACATCACTTTGCCAACAAAGGTCTGTACAGTCAAAGCTATGGTTTTTCCAGTAGTCATGGATGGATGTGAGAGTTGGACCATAAAGAAAGCTGAGTGCAGAAGAATTGATGCTTTTGAACTGTGGTGTTGGAGAAGACTCTTGAGAGTCCCATGGACTGCAAGGAGATCCAACCACTCCATCCTAAAGGAGATCAGTCCTGGGTGTTCATTGGAGGACTGATGTTGAAGCTGAAACGCCAATACTTTGGCCACCTCATGCGAAGAACTGACTCACTGGAAAAGACCCTGATGCTGGGAAAGATTGAAGGTGGGAGGAGAAGGGGACGACAGAGGATGAGAAGGTTGGATGGCATCACCGACTCAGTAGACATGAGTCCGAGTAAGCTCCGGGAGTTGGTGATGGACAGGGAGGCCTGGCGTGGTGCAGTCCGTGGGGTCGGACACAACTGAGTGACTCAACAACAGTAGGAGCAAGGTAGGGCCACACCAGCTGGTCTTCCAGGTAGGAGGTGTCCACAAACACCGCGATGCTGTGAAGACCCCCACCGTCTCTCCTCCTGCACTCTACTGATGACAGGTGGTGTGAGCCACATTGTCAGGAGCCTACTTATTCATCACTCAAATGCTTTTTGCTTTTTATGGAGTTGTATATCTTTTTCATTATTGAGTTATAATAATTCTTCACATGCTCAGTCGTGTCCGACTCCTTGCGACCCCAGGGACTGTAGCCCGCCAGGCTCCTCTGTCCATGGGATTCTCCAGGCAAGAATACTGGAGCGGGGTGCTATGCCCTCCTCCAGGAGATCTTCCTGACCCAGGGATAGAACCCAGAACTCCTGCATTGCAGGCGGATTCTGGCTCAGACGGCAGAGTCTGCCCACAATGCAGGAGACCCAGGTTCGATCCCTGGGTGGGGAAGATCTCCTGGAGAAGGAAATGGCTACTCACTCCAGTGTTCTTGCCTGGAGAACTCCATGGACAGAAGAGCCTGGTGAGACTCAGTCCGCGGGGTCACAGACTTGGACATGACTGAGCAACTAAGACTTCCTTTGTTTACCATCTGAGCCACCCAGGAAGCCCAGGTCCTAGGCATTTCTTAGCACTGATAAGTACTTGTGGAAGCTTTAGCTTTGTGTTTTGCATTTAGGTCCAAGATCCGTTTTGACTCAGCCTCTGAATGTCTGTGAGAAGTGTAAGACCTGTGACTAGTCTTTAAAATGCTTTTTGCTCATGGGCATCCCTTTCTCCAGCCCCATTTGCTGAGAGGATTGTCCTGTTGCCCTTGAACAGCCTGTGATCCTTTTTAAAAATCAGCTGACTCTGTGTGGGTCTATTTCTGGGCTCTCCTGTACCTTTGATCTACTTGTCTGCTTGATCACCAGCGTCACACTATCTTGATTAAGCATTTGTTTTTATTTACTTAATTGTGGCATGTGGGATCTTTAATCTTTGTTGCAACATGCAAACTCAGTTACGGCATGTGGGATCTAGTTCCCCAACCATGGATCGAACCTGGGACCCCTGCATTGGGAGGATGAGTCTAAGCTGCCGCACCACCAGGGAAGTCCCTAGCCTGAGTTTTGAAAGCTTATGGTAAGTCTTGAAGCTGGGTGGTGTGAGTCCTACAAATTTGCTCTTCTTCAGTACCATGTTGGCTCTTTGGGGTCTTTGGCCTTGACATACACATTTTGGATTCAGTTTGTGGATATCTGACTGGCGCCCCGGCAGCGTGATCGGGGAGGCATTGGGTCTGTGTGTCCAACTCTGCAAACCTATGGACTGCAGCCTGCCAGGCTCTTCGTCTGTGGGAGGTTGTATACTACAGTGGGTTGCCAGGCCTTCCTCCAGGGGATTTTCCCAACCCTGGGACTGAACCTGCACCTCCTTCATTGGCAAGCAGGTTCTTCACCACTAGCACCACCTGAAAAGCCCTACTGTGTCTACAGGGCCAACCAGCAAAGCTCACGTCTTTGCAGCATAGAGTCTTGCAATCAGTGAACACAGAATGTCAATTTACTCACACCATTGATTCATCAGAATTTTGTTGTTTTCTACACCTTCTTTCTTTCTTTCTTTTTTTTTTTTTTGGCACTACTCTAAATGGTGACTTTAAAATGTCAAATTCCAGCTGTTTGTTGCTGGTACTCAGGCAGGCCACCAACTTTTGATTTTGATTCTACATTGCCCCACTTGGGGGCAACAATGAGCAGTTGCTTTAAACATCTGTGTGTCCATTTCTCTAAGGCAGGGTTTCCGTTTCTCTAGGGCAGATGCCCAGCAGAGGGGCTGGCGAGCCATGTGAAAGTGTGCACTGAACTTCCTAAGAAAGTCCGAACCCTTGTCCGGAGCGACGCAGCTTTTGCGGCTTCCCAAACACAGTGGAGCGTTCCCGTTGCTGCTTCTCACCAACACTCGATATCACCAGGTTTCATTTCTTGATTTTTATTTCAGCCCTTTAAGTATGTGAGCAGTGGCATTGTTTAGCATTTTTAAGTTGGGTTGTTTTTTTTCCTATAAGAGACTTGAGGATTCTTAATGTATTCTGGAGACCAGTCTTGGGCCAGAGGTATGATTTGTGAATATCTTCCCCACATCTGTAGGTCGGCTTTTCATTTTCCTTCACAGAGCAAAAGCTTCTTCACTGTCATAAAGTTCAACCTTGCATTTCTTTCTGTGTGATAGGTGTCATATCCAACAACACCATGCCTAGCTTTGTATCCTGAAGGTTTCCTTGTAATATTATTTTCTTCTGAAAATTTTATAGATTTAGATTTACATAACATTTTGAGTTACTTTTTGTATAAGGTGTTAAGTTTATATTCACTTTAAAAGACATATCAAAATCCAACTGTTCCAACATTGTTTGTTGAAAAGTCTATCCTTTCCCCATTGATTGCTTTTGCATCTTTGTAAAAAGTGTCAGCTGGTTACATTTGTTGCACTGATCTGTGTCTGTTCCTTCACCAATACCACACTGTCCTGGAATCTAGAAAAATGGTACAAATAACTTTTTTGCGGGTCAGGAATAGAGATGCAGCCGCAGAGGACAGATGTGTGGACGTGGGGGGAGTGGAGTGTGGGATCCGGGTGTAAAACAGACGCTAGCGGGGCGCTGTAGGGCAGCTCCGGGAGCTCAGCTCGGCGCTCAGCGACGCCCAGGATGGAAGGGCGGGCGTGAGGTGGGGGGCGGCCTGAGAGGGCGGGCATACGTGTGCATGCGGCTGATTCACTCTGTTATACAGCAGAGATGAACACAGCATCATAAAGCAACTAAACTCCGACTAAAACAACTCCGCACTATCCCAGTCCCTGTAGGTTCATAGGTCAGAATGGGTATTGTGACTTTTCTAGCTCTTATTTTTCTGTGCCAAATTTGTTTAAGCTATTCTAGTGCCTTTACTTTTCACATAAATTTTAGAATCAGGTGGTTGATATCTACAGGAATTTTGATTGAGATCATGTTGAATTTAAAAGTCAATTTGGGGAGAGATGACATCTTAATAAATATTGAATCTTCTAATTGTGAATATAACTCTTCATTTCACTTAGGTCTTTGATTTATCTCATCAGTATTTTATAGCTTTTGGCATATTGATTTTGCATATATTTTGTTAGGATTTATACATGTGTAGTTCACATTTTTGCTGCTCTTATAAATGTGTGCTTACTCACTCAGTTGTGTCTGACTCTTTGTGACCACATGAACTGTAGCCCGCCAGGCTCCTCTGTCCATGGGATTCTCCAGGCAAGAACACTGGAGAGTGTAGCCATTTCCTTCTTCAGGGGATCTTCCTAAACCAGGAATCTGCATTGCAGGCAGATTCTTCACCATCTGAGCCACCAGGGAAGCCGCCAGTATAACAGTGCTGTTTTTTAAATTCAAAGTTTCAACAGTTTATTGCTAGCATATAAAAATAAAATTTGTGTTTGTAATTCTGTAATTCTTAGCTTGTAATAACATATAATGGAAAAGAATCTGAAAAAGAGTATACATATATGTGTGTACTCATATATATGCATATATAACAGTCACATTGATGTACACCTTAAACATAGTCAACTGTACTTTAATAAAACATAAATAAAATGAGTGTACATTAGCATTGCACTCTGCAGCCTTGGTTAGCTCATGTATTAATTATAGTGGATTTTGGGGATATTCCTTCAGAACTTATTGCCTTTTGCGCCATTCTTCTGTTCTGATCTGTGCACCTTCTCTTTCATTTTGCCTTACTGCCCTGGTCAGGAGCTCCACTACCTTGTTGAATAGGGGTGATGAAAGAGGGCATCCTTGTCTTGTGCCCAGTCTTAAGCGTTAAGTCTTCATTTTTTGCTGTTAAGTATGATGCTAGCTTGGGCTTCCCAGGTGGTACTAGTGGTAAAGAACCCGCTCGCCAGTGCAGGAGACATAAGAAACGGGTTCGATCCCTGGATCGGGAAGATCCCCTGGAGGAAGGCAAGGCAACCCAATCCAGTACTGCCTGGAAAATTGCATGGACAGAGGAGCCTGGTGGGCTGTAGTCCATGGGGTCACATAGAGTCGGACACAACTGAGTGAGCACACACACGATGTGAGCTACAGACTTAGTGTGGACACACTTCACCACGTTAAGGAAGTTATCCTCTACTTCAAGTTTTGATTAGCAGCGGATATTGGATTTTCATCAAATGCTTTTTCTGCATCTATAGAGACGATAATGTGATTTCTCGTTCGTTAGCTTAATACAGTGAATTAGAATGATCAGCTCTTGAACCGTGCTTGCATTCCCAGGATAGACCCACCTAGGTCATGGGGCATCGGCCTTTCTGAACTTGGTGAGATGCACTGTGCGTTGCGTGCCACATGGCTTAGGTTATGTCTGCCTCTCTGCGACCCCATGGGCTGTAGCCCGCCGGGCTCCTCCGTCCATGGGGTTCTCCAGGCAGGAATACTGGACTGAGTTGCCATGCCCTTAGTGAGATGTTATCGAGGGGATTTGTTTCTGTGTTGAAGAAGGACACTGGTCTATGGTTTCATGGAATGTCTTCGTCCGGTTTGATTATGAGGTAACGCTGACCATGCGAAAGGACTTGAAGTTGCCTGGGCTGAGGGTGGAAGCACGCAGGGCTGGCGTACCAGAGGGCACCTGGAGCTGCTGAGACGGGTGCAGCCCGTGCTGCGGGAAGCAGGTGGATGCTCCCACGATAAACACCATCCGGCCCCTCCCACCCCTCAAGGCGCGCTCTCCCCTCTCTGCCTGGCCCTGGGAAGCGCGTGCTACCTCCAGACATGCTGGACAGCTGGCCCTGCGGCTAGTTAAGGCCCCAGCAAACAGACCAATGCACAAATAAAGTCGAGCAGGGGCCCGCGGGTCTGGTGTTGCATAAAGAGCCATTTTATTTCTTAACTGGACAGAGCTTAAGTGCACACACATGGGACAGGAGCCGAGAGCCTAACACTCGGGTTCAGTACACCAGGGAGCTAGTCGTTACATCAGGATGGCTGTGACGGTGCAGGGGCCACACAAGCACGTATGTACAAGCCACGGGGGACTCGGGGGATGGCTGGCCGCAGGAGGCCTGGGTCTGGGGAGAAGCCGCAGCCTCGTGTCTGTCCCAGGGGATGAAGGAGGGGGCCTCTGGGGTTCCCGAGCTGGGGAGAGCTGACGGGGACCGGTGTGGCAGCCCCATGCGGGCCGTAACATCGGCGACGTTCAGGGACCCTCCTTGGGAGTCTTGCCTCATCCGGCCCAGGGGCGCTGAGGGGGTCCAGGACTGACGGGAGATCACCGCAGTCAGCCTGATGCGTGTGTGTGCATGAGCATGTGTGTGTGCATGCGTGCATTGTCAGAGAACGAAATGCTGGCATGTTAAGAACAGTCACTCCAAGCACAGAGGCCTTGAAACTGACAAGTCTCTCAACACCTGCCCCTGGCCCCCAGCCCAGTCACCAGAGTCCGGACTCTCCTGCCCGGGGCTCTGCCCAGGGCTGCCGCAAAAGGCATGCCCCCCTGCCTGGATGGGACTCGGGGACGCCCCCAAACTCACAGCAGCTGCAGCCGGAGCAGCCTCAAGCACCGAAACAAAGCCCATTCAAGAGAGGTGGCTCCTTGCATCTTTCCCGCCCCTCGGGGACGCAGCACGACCCCTCACCCGACCTTCCGTCTGTGCCCACCCCCGGGGCCTCCAGACTGGCCCCCCGTGTCACCGGCGGGATGGGGTCCCAGACCCCCTGTGCTGGCTCCCATGGCATCCGGCCCGGGACTTTCCTGACGCGGCTTTCCTGACGCGCAGACGGAGCTCTCGGGCCCAGGCCGAGAGGAGGAGGCAGAGATGGGCAGGGACCCCCTGGGTGCCATGTCCCCGCTGGGATGGCAGGACGCAGTGGCCATGGGGCCCCCGTGGCTGTGGGGGCCCCGGACGTGGGCGAGTCCCTCAGGCCTGCCCCGAGCAGCAGGGGCTCTGCAGGCTGGCTGGCCCCAGGCACCCTGCCCCCAGACAGGGCCTCGGACCCTGGCGAGGCCGCGGCCTCAGGCTGGCTGACCTGAGGGGCCGTGGCCGGGCCCTGCGCCCCAGTCTCCCCGCAGGACAGCGGGGCACTCGGGGCTGACCCCCAGAGCTCACCTGTGCGTCCTCCCCCTGCCCGCGAGGCTGGCTCAGTGTTGGCTCCGGAGCAGCCGTCAGCCTCTCTCGGCTCCCTGCTTCCAGGGGCCCCGGGGCGCTCGGGCCTCTGGTGTCTGGACAGCGTTCGGTCCTTGTCTAGACCCTCCACCTCCGCCACCTGCTCCGGGCACCGCGGAGTGGACGGCGCTTGTGCTGTGGCTGCTCTCCCCTGAGCTGAAGAGGGGCCGGCCATGTCTCTGGGGGGAGAAACAGCTCCCCGAAGACCCTGGGCCGGTGGGCTCCCCAACCAGACCCTCAGCCCGGGCGACCCTCGGGCACAGAGTCTGAAGAGGGGACGAGACGGGTATCGTCATGAGAGGCTGGACCAGACACGGCGACACCCTCGGGCACAAGAAAAGGCTCCTGGAAGACGGACGACCCAGCGCTGGCACTGGCCACCCGCACCGGCCGCCAGAGTCTCCCCCGGGACCCCCGAACACTCCTCTCCTGGCAAGAGAGGGGCCCACGGCTTCCTCTCTGTGGCGACCTGGGGCTCACGCTGCCCACAGCCTCTCGTAGACTCAGCCCCGTCCCCGGCCGGCCCGGACACCAGGCACCACCCTAACCCTCTCACCCCAGACAGGGCGCCTGGGCTCCCCCACCCACTCCCAGGGACGCGCTGCAAGCGTCCCCCGATGGTCACGGCTCAGGGGCTGCCGTCCAGGAGACACGCATCCTACTCCTGCTGGAAGGACACACCTGTGCTGCTCAGCCTTCAGGCAGCACACCCCCGACACACACGCGCACACACACACACACACACACACAGGCCCAGGGACCAGGCCGGCCCCGCGTGCGTGGGGACAGGCCTCAGCTGCAGCCGGGGCAGTACATCCCCGGGGCCGTCCGTCCAGCTCCACGTCCCCGTGGCTCCCGGGGAGCCGCCCCGACACGTCTGTCCCCAAGAGGCTTGGGAGGTGTGTGTGGGAAAAGGGGGCGGGTCCATCTGAATCCTACAAGTCTACGTGAAGGCATTAGAAATAAATACTTATAAATAGAACACAGTCTTATTGTTAACGTCTGAGGGAACTGTCTCAACGTCACTAACTAGTGTATATTAATTATAAGTCTGTCTATGCTTAAAAAAATATTAGAACGGCGGCGATGCCCCAGGACTCCTGCCCCCCCCCGCCTTTCTGGCGCCTCCCAGCTCCTCCCACCCGGGGCGCCTCCTGCAGAAAGAAAGGACGACACGTGCGGCCTCTGCTGGGACTGGTCGTGTGGCAGGTCCCCGGCAGGGCGGGCATCCCAGGAGGCGGGCGGGGCTGGGCGGCGCTGACACAGACGGTGACGATGACGGGACGCGGGGCCAGGCCTGCGGGAGGCTGGGCTCAGACCCGCATCTGGGCAGACCTCCTCCTGGACAGCTTGGACCTGTGGGGCCGACAGGAGCGGCGATCAGAGGGCCGTGTGCGCCTGCAGGCTGGCATGAGGGGCATCATGGGCACGCCCCTGCCTCCCTGACTGCCCGGGAGACATACCCTCTGCCTCCTGCCTCTGCCCCCACAGCCTCCTTTAAAAGGTCCCCCGTCAGGGGCGAGGCTCGTCCACCCAGGGCCTGGTGGTCCCGACATAGAGGCGCCATCCCGCCGGTCAACCGTGGGCTCTGGAGGCCTCGGGGACCCACACGCAGGGCGGGCCCCAGGCACCCGTCACGGCCCTCCACAGGCAGACATACCGTATCGTCCCGGCCAGCAGGGGGTTGAAGGCGTATAGCCAGTCATGCATGTCCTTGTCGCTGCTGGCTTGCAGCAAGATGCCCCGGTGCTCCGTGCACACCGCAAACGTGTTGGGGGTCTGCAGAGGGGGCCGCCGTGAGGGGCGCCAGGACTCCCGCGCTCAGCCCGGGGCAGCCACCGCTCCTCGGGGGTCAGGGTGGGGGTGTCGGAGAAGGGGCAGAGGAGGAGATCCGCGGGAGGGTCAGGGGCAAAGCTGGGGGCAGGAGGCTGCACTTCTGGGCCCAGCGCCCCGCTGGCCTGCAGGGCTCCTGACACCCTCTGTGGGTGTCTCTGGAGGAGGGACTGTGTCATGAGCCATCAAACAGGGCATCCTTGGGATCCATGCTCACCCCACCCCTCACTGCTGGTCATCACCCGGACGGCGCACCCCACGGTGGGCAGAGTGACCCCAGAACACAAGAGGCTGAGCCCCACACCCCCACCCGGGATGTCCAGTCACACTGCTTCGGCCATTCGGTGAGGGGCCGAGGCCCGCGGGGGACTGGGCCGGCTCCCACCCTCCCCGCCAGCCCGTGGCGCGGCGCACCTTCAGCATGGCCTGCTGGTCCTCACTGTACTCCACCTGGGCAGTGGACAGGTTGAGCACGAACCGCTCCACGGCGTCCTTGTCACTGTTGTACATGTAGGCGTAGGGCCGCCGCACCACCACAAAGCGCTTGGCCCAGCCGGCCGTGTGCGGCTCCAAGAAGTGCAGGTAGCCCTTCTTGGAGACGATGGGGCTGCAGGGTGGTGACGCGTCAAAACTACCTCTCCACCGCCTCCACCCGGCCCCCCGCAGCCTCCCACCGGGCCCCCCGCAGCCTCCCACCGGGCCCTTCCCCGGTCCAGGCTCTGGGTCACCCTCCTGTCCTCCACCTCAACTTGTTTTCCACCCCTGCCCTATGTCTGGGGGGGGCTTGGTCTTCTGACTACGGCAGAGAACTGCCCCTGTCCCACATCGAGGGGTGGTCTGCTGGCCCCCAGCACTGTCCCAGGTCAGGGGGGCAGTGTCCTGACCTCCAGAACTGCCCCCAGTTAGGGGGCGGTCTCCCAACCCCCAGCACTGCCCCAGGTCTGGGGGCGGTGGTCTCCTGACCTCCTGCACCGACCCAGGTCAGGGGGTGGTCTCCTGGCCCCCAGCACTGCCCACGTCGGGGCGGCTGCCATCCCTGCAGAAGCAGAGCTGGGGTCCTCAGGAGCCGCTGGGCGGGGCCCCCACACACCTGACGCGGATTTCCTGGATGTCAGGCACCAGCAGGCGCTGGGGCTCCTTGTCGGCTTCTGCTGCCCGTGCAGGGGAGGGGGGCTTCTTGACATCCGCCTCGGGCAGGGGCTCAGGCTCCGGGCTGGCCGGCCGGGAGCAGGGCTGTAGGGTTCTGGGGGAGCAGAGTGAAGCTGCTGCAGTGCCAGGACACCCCTGGAGGGCCCAGGAACCTCAGTGGGCTCCTCGGGGCCAGCATCACCCCCGGGGCCGTTGGGGCACCCGACTGGGTCCGCCCGCTACCGGCTCCTTCTCCAGGGGCGCCCTGGCCCCCCATCCCCACCCGTGAAAAGCAGCTCTTGGTCTCGACCGAGGCTGACTGGGCTTCCTCAGGGACCATCTGCGTGGAGGGAGCGGGTGGTTCGTGCCCTGGCCCGAGGGGCCGACACGCTGGCCGAGGCGGCCTGTCTCAGGATGGGGCCCAGAGGGCTTCACGCCTTTCTCAGTCAGAGGAAAGAGACCTCAAGGAGCTACAAGATCCGGGGGTCAGACATGGGTGGTGTCAGCAGGGGGCCCCCATACCAGCAGAAGTCAGTGGACCCAAAGGGCCCTGACTCTCTGCTTTGTCATCGCTTTCCCACTATTTCATTTGCCACTGGAAAGGCCTTTCATTCAGTGTTTTGACCTGTTCCCAGCCTTACAGAAGAGCGCAGTTTAAATTTACGCTTTAGCAGGAAACGGCCCAGGACAAGCAGCATGAGCCCTGCCCCGCTGCCCGCCGCCCCCCGCACCCCCCGCCGCCCCCCGCACCCCGCAGGTACCTTAGGTCAGAGGCCCCGTACCGGCCCTCGACCAGGGAGGGGCAGGTGGAGGAGGGGGTGAGCGTGGCGGCCCCCAGAGGGGACATGGACGGGTCCCGCAGCAGCGTGACCGACATCTCGGAGAGCTGCGGAGGAGACGGCATTTCTGGGCCAGTGCGGGGCCCCCGTGGGGGGACACCCCCCACCCCAACTGCAGGCCAGACCCTCCCTGCCCGCCCCACGCAGGGCTTCGGGTTCTGCCTCGGGGGAACGGAGGACCCCTGGGAAAGGACTGAGGAAGGCGTAGCCTCTGAGCCCCGACATCAGCACATGTAGCCCCACGGCCACAGCAAGAGGAGCTCTGGGCAGAGGAAGAGATGGGCCAGAGGGCAGAGGGCAGTCGCCTACAGGGCCGAGGGCATGGGCAGGATCCCCTCCGGAGGCTGTGTGGAGGGCAGCACAGAGCTGGGGGACAGACCCAAGGCTGCTAGCCCCGATGGGCCCCGGGGGAGGACAGAAACCAAGGAGGAGCTGGAGTCGCCCAGGACAGGTGCAGCGGGGTGAGGCCAGGTGGGACGGGGCTGCTACTGGGGACACTGGGCAGAGGAGGGCGCCTCGCTTCTGCCCTGCATGGGCCCTGGCCTCCAGCCCTGAGCTCGGAGGCATCCCCCTGGGCTGGGTGAGGGTGCCCCCGCCCCGTGCCCACCTTGCTCTCACTGGCGCTGACGCAGACGTGGCTGTGGGTGTACTCTCTGTTGAAGGAGTGGGTGAGCAGCCGTAGGCACTGCGGGGAGAGCAAACGCCTAGTCAGGGGCCCCCGGACCCAGCTCGGACATGGACACAGGTGGCTGGCCGAGGGGCCGGGCACCGCAGGAGGACTCCCAGGGGATGGGGCCATCTGAGGAATCCTGTGGCAGGCTGGGGCCTGGGCAAAGGAGGGGATGGGGGCACACAAAGTGCAGGAGGCCTTCCTGTGGCCCAACCAGCGGCAGAAAGGGCCGGCTCTGGTGGAGGTGGTGAGCTCCCCGTCACTGCAGGTATTCAAGGGGGGGCAGGTCACCGCTTGGGGGAGGAGGCTGCAAACAGTGCCCGAGTCCCATTGTGGGTGGGGCGGGGTGGGGCAGGGTCAAGTTGACTCCAGGACCCTCGTCCTCCCAGGTCCCAGCGGTTGCTGGCACCGGGAAGGGCTGGGAGGGTGGCCGCCCACCTTGACAGCCAGCTCCCGCTGCCTCTCGCTGGGCGCCTCCAGGGATGCTGGCCGGGCCTCGGCCGTGAGCGGGGAGGAGGCACTGGACGAGCCGTGGGCCTCGGAGTCCTCGCTGGAGGCGGGGGACGGCGCCTCGGGGCCGGGCCGCTGGGCCGTCTCCAGCTTCTCCCGCAGCAGCAGATAGTGTCTCGTCTTCTCCACCTGCGAGGAGTGCGAGCACGGCCTCACTGCGCCCGCCGGGCAGGGAGGGCGCGGCCGAACTGAGCCCCTGGGCCTCGGCAGGCCCGGGAGAGCCTGCCGCTCCACCAGCTGTGGTGGGTGACCTGGAGTCCGCAGACCTGCCTGCACCCCAGCACGAGCAGACGGAGAAGCTCCAGGGGCGCAGCCTCGGGAAGGGCCCAGAGCACGGACGGATGTGGACCCCGACGCCCTCTTTCCACTCGCTGCCCCGGCCGGCGGTCAGTGCCCGCCGCTGGACACGGGCTGTCCTGACCGGAGCCACCGAAGGGCCTCGCCGCCACCCAGTTCTCCCAGTGTCCTTCTCGTCTCCTCTACACGCCCCGCAATCTGAGGCTGGACCAAGGATGAAGGTTCCGCCAGAAGCCAGGGGCCATCGTGAGGCCCTGAGCCCCATGACAGGCGGATGTGCGAGTGCGGGCAGGGACGCGGGCCCAGGGGGACCGGGGTGGGGGGGAGCCGGCCCTCACCTCCTGCAGGAGACTCAGCTTCTCCAGCTCCCACTGGTGGTCCAGGATGAGGCTGTCGCTGCGCGGCCTCCAGCCCGCCAGGTTCTCCTCGCCGCGGACATAGGCCACAGACGTGTCCAGCACCCGCCGGCGCCGCCGCTGCATGCCTGCACGGGCCGCGGACGTGGCGTACCCCGTGGGGGCCGCACCCGCCCCCACCGTCCTCCGGCCCCCCAGGGTCTCCAGGTGAGGGGCTCCCCGCACGGCAGCGTAGCTGACGTCACCCGAGTGTGCCCCCGCCACCCCAGGGTAGAGGGTGCAGGGCAGACGCCTACCTGGGCTGCCCGCGTCAGCCACGTGGCACAGGCTCAGCTCATACACGCCCGTCACGCGGTTGCTATGGAGGGGGGCGTTGTCACCGCGTGGCAACGGCCGGGCACCCGTTCACCGGCACGTGCACTCTGGGCACAAGGCGCATGGCCCGCACGCCAGGCAGTGGGGGCTGGGGGTCAGGGTCCCCGACCCAGACCCCCGCTGGCCCCCTGCTTCTTGGGGCCTCTGACTCTGCCTAGGGCACCCCACTAACCCACTCATGGAGGGGGGCCCGTGGTCCCAAGGTGACCTTCTGGATGACAGGGTCACGGGGTCGTGGCCATCCAGGACCCCCAGGCTCTTTCCTCCCGGCTGCGCCCCTCGGGGCAGCCGCCCACAACACGGGGTGTGCGAGCATCACTGAAGGTGACCAGCAGGGACCTGGCACCCTGGGTGTCCCCGCTCCTGGGGCAGGGTCCCTCCACTGCCTTCCTCCCCCTCCCCAAGAATGCAGAAGAGAACACTGGGCCCGGGGTCCAACCCCCTGGGTGCGGGGAGGCCTGGCTCTGGACATGTCCCTGGCGACGAGCCGTCCAGGGTCCCTCTGCCCCACCTCCCCCGGGGCCCAGCAACAGGGCCCCGCGGCTGCTGCGGAGGAAGGTCACCTGGGGCCACCCATAGGGCCCCACAGTGGACACACAGGCCTTCCTGCTGCACCTGGCAGGCAGACCCCAGCTCTCTTCCACCCCCCCAACACAACATCCGCATCCCCACAAGTGCGCAGAGGCCTCCTCCGGTGGTGCAAGCGAGACAGGCCGGAGAGCACTCCTAGCGGGCTCACCTCTCCGAGGCCCGCAGGCTCCCACTGCCGAATAGGTTGCGGATGGAGCGTGAGGCAGGCAGCTTGGCGTCGCGGGAGTAGAAGACCATGCAGAAGTCCTTGGTGACCACAGCTGGCTGCGTGCAGTTCTCCATCTGTGGGGGTGGCAGGGGGGTGGGCTCAGCCCAGGCACGCCCGGGCTGACCCAGCCCCCCAGCCCTGTCCTCTGCGGGGAGGCCCAAGAGCTGGGGAGCTGCCAGGGGCCAGGGGCCAGGGGCCCCTGCAGGACATCCCAACATCCCAGACATGGGCCTCAGCCTTCTCACCATGAAACTGGGATGACACACTCCCCAAAATGCTTGTGAGGATCTGACCAGACTCTGTGCGCCCACGGGTCAATCCTAAAGGCCACAAGCGATCGCTGCCCAACGAGCGAGCTGCTGACTTAAACAGCAGGTTCTTTGGTTGTCCTGAAGCTCCAGGCTGACAACTAAGCGGATGTGTCCTGGGGTCTTGCTTGGGCGACATCCTACCAGTGTTTGCTCAGCTTGCGCAAAGCTCATCCCGTGGGGCGGTCACACTGGTCCCCACGTTACAGACACAATAATTAGACTGGGGGTAGGGAGCGAGGGAGGGTGGGTACTTCAGTCTCTACCACCCCGCTGGCTGTTGCACCAGCAAGAAAAGCCCACACCCCCAGCCTCCTCCTGGGCTTCCAAGGAGTCACAGCCAGAAACCCCTGGGATGGGGAAAAGGAGGCTTCTGTTCTTGTGCTGTCTGGAACTTAGATGCAATGTCTGCTGGTGCTACAACCCCAAGGACAAACCCACACACTAAAGATAGAGGAATTGACTAATTCTGAGCACTCCCATTAAAAGTACACAGATTTAACTCAAGGACTCAAGAAGCCCTCTGAGAAGACAACAAGGTTGACCGTGGTTGTGTGGGGCTAACAAGCATCCTTATTGTCCTTTGGCCAGCAACTCAGGCTGGGGAGATGGGTGATTTGGGGGGAGGCTCTGGGCACAGGTTTCTTGCCTCAATATAAGCAGAGAGGGTCATGTAGATCTTCTCTCGGTAAGGGGTGACCCGGTTCAGCAGGAGAGAATTGTGCATGGAGCTGTCCCACGCAGCCTCAAACTGGTAAAAGGTTCTAGAAGGAAGCAGAGACGAGGCAGAAAATTGACGGAGCATGGTGTGCTCTCGGCAGGGACGGGGACATGCAGACAGACACACAAAGACAGACGGACGTGTGGGCAACCTGCCGGGCAAGCCGCTGGGGCCGGAGTCCAGGGAGGACAGACCCCTCCTTACTCAGGACGGGGCTGGGTTGGGGGCTCCAGACGCCCCACCAGGAAGAGCCCTGGAGTGCTCTCAGGTCCACCCTGGGGGATGGGAGGTTTCAGCCCGGGACTCTGGAGCCAAGGTGGGGATGGGAGGGTGGAGGGGAGAGGAGCTGTGACCACCGGTGGGAGAGGAGAGGCAAGGGACCCCCTGAGCCTGAGTAAGGAGGCACACGGTCTCTCCCTGGACCCGAAGGGAGCCTGCGGGTCTGTAGAGCTCTCCGCGGCATCTCCTCCCCAACTGACGGCCCTGGGGAATGATGCTGGGGTGGAAACCGGGGCAGCCCCCCAAAGACAGCCCAGCCCCTGTGGCCACGGCTGGGCCCCACAGAGCACAGAGCAGGCGCGGGTGCTTCCTTCTGCCCCCAGTCTCTAAGTCAGGAGGCCACGGCCGGGGCATGAGCGCCGGGGCCAGCAACCCACGCTGCGGGCGGCTTGCGGCAGGCTCAGGGGCCAGAGGAGTGGTGGCCGCCGCTCCCCGCCGGCTTTCCTATTACTCGACAGTTTCTGCTCAGTCATTCTAACCCCTGCCTCAGTCCCGGCGTGAGTTGAGGACCGTCACCCATGAGCTGGGAATTTGCCTCAAACCCTAGAGTGGCCGCTCTGCGAGCCCTGGCAGCCCCAGCTTCTCCGGTTTCCACCCAGCATCCCCACGAAGACGTGGCAGAGAACACGTCAGTGCAAGCGGGGCGCCGCACAGGTGCCCGCACGGCCAGCCCCGCCCAGGGGAGTGGAGGGCAGGGCGGCGAAGGCGCCGCCCTGTCTCCGCAGAGTCCCGACCATGGGAGAAGCAGCGAGACAGGGCAGGGCCAGCGCCGGGCACGTCACGGAGGCAGACCCACAGGGAGGAGGGGAGGACAGCGGGGGACCGGAGGGCGGGCGGGGAAAGCGGGGCGGGCATCAGAGGGGAGAGGAGACTGGAAACCGGAGAGGGCGGGCCAGCGGGCGCGGAAGAGAAAAGAGAGCTGTACCTAGTGTCACTTCCAAACGAAATGCTAAAGGCAGAGGCGGCCAGGACACACGTACACACACAGAAGAGACCACGTGTCAGAACGAGCACTGCCACCCGGCTGGGCACAAGCTGACACGGAGCAGGCGGGCGCCGCACCACGCTGCCCATGGGCCGCTGACCGCCGCCCGGGGCCCAGACACACCCGGGGGGCCCACTCTGAGCACAGGAGGGTGGGGTCCCACTCTGAGCCCCAGGGGGTGGGGGCCCACTGAGTCCATGAGGGTGGGGGCCCACTCTGAGCCCCCAGCCCGGGTACTGCAGACACCCCATTCCCTGAGTCCTTGGGTCCGTCCCCAGCAGGACCAGCTGGGCGTGCCTGGAGCTGCAACCCAGAACCAGAGGGATGCCCTCTGTACCAGGGGCCAGAGGCCCACTGCAGCCCAGCTCAGAGTAAGATGCCACTTCACAGCAGATGACCTCGGGCTGTCAGCAGACACGCCACGCCCTGCCTCGTGGTCAGATGGTGGTGGTCACCATCCTGCAGGCCACGTGAGCTGGTGTGGAGTGGAGGACAGCGCCTAGGCGGCGTGGGTCAGGACTAGTCCTCACCCCAGACGCTCCCAGTGGCCGGCACCTGGCTCAGTGCTGCCAGTCCGCCTGCCTCAGACTTCACTGAAGGACACTGCTGGATTTCTTCCCTGGCAAGTGCTGGAGTGCGAGGACCCAGCCCACCCCAGAAAGCCGGAGAGCGGCCCCTGCCCATGTGGGACCCAGGCAGGCACACGGGGGCCCCTGAGCTTGCTGGGCAGGGCGTGGGGGCACTGACTCGTGCCCCCTTGATGACATGGCAGGAAACTCAGACCCAGTGGGCTCAGAGGGAGCCACGGTGTACCCAGGCAGCAGTTGGGAAGTGGGGGGCCCCCGGGACCCCACACCCGAGTAGGCATCGGGTCACTCGGGAACTGCACCCCACCCCCCGCAGCGCTGCTCCCTCTGAGCGACACTCAGCCAGACCCCGGTGCCACTTTTAAGGGGGACGAGTGGCCCAGACATTGGGACTCTGGAGCCCAAGGGTCCGCTTCACTGAGAACAGGTCAGGAACGCAGATTCCAGGGCCCTCATACCCACAGAAACAGAGATGCCGTGTGGGGCCACCTCAAGGGCAGAGAATTGGCACTTCACAGTCAGCTTGGCCCGATCATCCTGCGGACCCTCTGTACCCAGGCATCCTGGGGAAACGGGCCACAGTAGGGCCAGCCCAGCTGCTGCCCTGGTGAGGCCGTGGGGCCTAGTTAGCCCTGCCAGCCACGCGCCGTGCTCCGGACTTGAAAAGGGGCAGGCGCCCAGGCTGCACCCATAGCAGAGCCCCTCAGGCTCCAGCAGGGCCCCTGGCCGTGTGGAAACTCATCGGCACAGTCCTGCAGCTCTCACACTCCTCTGTCCACGTCCAGGAGGCTCGGCTGACTTCCTGACCCCAAGCGAGCCCTCCAGGTGGGGAGGAGGTCCTGGGTGAGGGGCCCTGCTGAGTGGCCTAAGGGGTTGGGCAGCAGGGGCCTGGAGACAGGACCACCAATGTTCAATTCTGGGACAAACAGTGTGAGGCTCAGACAAGCAAGGACCCACATGGGGAAGACTAGGAACTCGGGACTTCCCGGTGGCCTGGTGGTTAAGGCTACAAGCTTCCACTGGTTTGACCCTAGTCAGGAAACTAAGACCCCACATGCTATGTTGTAAGGCCAAAAAATAAAAATGATTAAAAAGAAAAAGTTAAGAAAAAAACAAAAACTTTGTTGACAAAGAAAATGTCATGTGTTGCAAAACATCCTTCCTGTCTCATTTCTTGTTCAAACAGCGTGACCTTGTGGCCAGGCAGGGGTCCTGCCAGGCAGGGTTCCGTTCTCCCGGGTCTGTCAGGGGAGCCAGCGTTAGTCCTGCCTCTGCACCCTCTCAGCATATTAAAAAGCAGAGACATCACTTTGCCAACAAAGGTCCGTATAGTCAAAGCTATGGTTTTTCCAGCAGTCATGTATGGATGTGAGAGTTGGACTATCAAGAAAGCTGAGCACTGAAGAATTGATGATTTTGAACTGTGGTGTTGGAGAAGACTCTTGAGAGTCCCTTGGACTGCAAGGGGATCCAACCACTCCATCCTAAAAGAGATCAGTTCTGGGTGTACATTGGAAGGACTGATGCTGAAGCTAAAGCTCCAATACTTTGGCCACCTGATGCAAAGAGCTGAATCATTTGAAAAGTCCCTGATGCTGGGAAAGATTGAAGGAGGAAGGAGAAGGGGACGACAGGATGAGACGGTTGGATGGCATCACCGACTCGATGGACATGAGTTTGAGTAAACTCTGGGAGCTGGTGATGGACAGGGAGGCCTGGAGTGCCTTCCATGGGGTCACAAAGAGTCAGACACAACTGAGCGACTGAACTGAGCTGAACTGCACCTCTCGGGGCTACAGGAGGCCCTGGGGTGCTCAGAGGCCCAGAGGCTGCCGGGGGGAGTTAAGAGAATCTCAAGGCTCCCGGCACGACCCCCTGGGCACTCTTCAAGTGAGACCGCCTCCCCTGCTGCGACAGCCTGACGGGGCTCATTCAGACAACTTCTGAGAAGTGTCAGGGCCGTGGGCGCCCACGGGCAGGCAGAGTGGGCAGCCTGGTGCAAATGGGTCTTCTGAGAATCTGCAAGTGAAGCCCCTCCCTTGAGGGGTCAACCGGAAGTGCCTCAGACTCTGGGAAGTACGCTTCTTGACAATGTCACCTTTAGTGGAACTGGCCTAGGAACTCAGGGAAGGTGATCTGAGCCCCCTGAACTGCAGCCAGCGCAGCCCTCCTATCCAGTGGGGGCCAGGATCACAGGGTGCAGCCACACGGCTAAGAGCAGGAGAGCGGCCTGAAACCTCAGAGACTCAGCTCCGTGTCTGGATGGGACTTTCGCACAGCCGAGCGGCATGCCCTGCCATGCAGGGTGAGCACTCTGACCAGAGGGATGCAGGGAAGTGAGGATCGAGGAGTGAGGGGACAAATGAACTGCTCACCAGCATCTGAGCTTCCTGGAGACAGACTCCTCCTGCTTAGTCTTTAATCCCCCTTCTGAACAATTGCAGAAGAAGGCTCACATGTGAGGGATGAATGAATGAATCAGTGGGGTCGTGTCCCATGTGACGGGTGATGAGTGAGTGAGTGGGGTCGTGCCCCTTGTGACGGGTGATGAGTGAGTGAGTGGGGGTCAGACCCTGTGTGACGGATGAATGAGTGAGTGAGTGGGGGTCGTGTCCCGTGTGATGGATGAATGAGTCAGTGAGTGGGGGTCGTGCCCTGTGTGATGATGAATGAATGAGTTAGTGGGGTCCTGTCCGTGTGAGGGATGAATGAATGAATGACTGGGAGTCGTGCCCTGTGTGAAGGATGAATGGATGAGTGAGTGAGTGGGGGTCATGTCCTGTCGATGGTGCAGCAAACGGGACAGAGACTCCACAAGTTCCCAACCGGGGCCGTCCCAGGGAGGCTGGGGCAGCCCTTGGGGCACAGCCACCTGTCTGGAGAAATCTGATCCTGTGCCTGGTGGGAGGGCTGAGGGTCACCGTGGACCACCGTCCTCCCCAGCCTCACACTGCCTTACTTTATAGGGTCTTGTGGCCCCTTGCTGCCCCGGGCACCGGGAGCCCAGGGCAGGAGAGTGAGCCCAGGTAAGATGCACGGATGGGGTGGAAGGTGGAAGGTCTGACCTCACTCTTCGTGGGTCAGGCTGGGTCACCCCCTCTCCTCCTCACTCCCCACTGTGAGAGTGAGACCCCAGCATCTCAGCAGGACTCCTCTGGAAAACGGGTGTGGTTAGCTTTTTAAAAACTAGGCTCTTTGCTGAGGAGGTTTGTGCTTTAGGAGTATTTCAAATTAAATGCTAGGACTCTAGAGAGTCCCCTGGATGGCAAGGAGATCAAACCAGTCCAACCTAAAAGAGATCAGTCCTGAATATTCATTCAAAGGACTGATGCTGAAGCTGAAACTCCAGTCTGTGGCCACCTGATTTGAAGAACCAACTTACTGGAAAAGACCCTGATGGTGGGAAAGATTGAAGGCAGGAGGATACGGGGACGACAAAGGATGAGATGGTGGGATGGCATCACCGACTCAGTGGACATGAGTTTGAGCAAGCTCTGGAAGATGGTGAAGGACAAGGAAGCCTGGCATGCTGCAGTCCCTGACACGACTGAGCAAGGGAACAACAAAGCAGCAGTGAAAATAACCACACTACACACATTAATAAAGTTTCGTGTGCAAGGCCCCTCCTTAGAGCTTGTCCCGTTCATTTCACTTAGTCTCACACACTGAGGCAGCCCTCAGAGTCCCGGGCCTAGGGGACAGACCACAGGCTCCAGAAGATCCTGCCACACGTGCACGTTCACACAGCCAGCCCGGCCAGCCAGTGCAGCCCCCAGGCCCCACCCCACCCCAGACATCAAGATGGCACCCTCTGCTCATCCCCAGAACCTCCCACCACAGCAGTTTCCTGCTACGTGAAGCAGGCCCTAGCCCAAGGCTCGGGGCTCTGACCCCTCACCCTTCCCAGCACTCTGGGCCTCCTCTTGCAGGCCAAGGCCACTGCGCTCTGCACCTGGGGGCTGGGGTGAGGCCCTTCTGCAGCCTGGAGGCTGGTGCTGAGGTCCTGCTGAGTAGGAGCCCCACCCCCATCCCAAACCAAGGCCGTCTCCTTCTGGCCACAGGGAACGTTTCTATTTCGCGATGTATCTGCAAAGGGTGTACACACCTCTGTCACACCGGGCTGGTTGTGGACACGCAAACTGGAACAAAATGCCCATACCCCTGTGTGATCGTACTGATGGACTTATCAGGGAAACAGGCCCGAAGTCGGGTCCCCTCCGGGGATGAACCCCAGAGCTCTCTGAGAACAGGCGGACTGCAGGCTGCAGCTGCCATGGTGGGCCCAGTTTGCTTCCAGGACCAGCTGGCAGGCTGCCACCTCCAGGAAGCCCTCCAGGCTACCCAAGAGGGGCAAGTCCCTGCTCCCTGGGCCCCACAGGGATGTGACCCTCCTCTAGTGCAGCCTTTCTGCAGGTCTTCCTTGATAGAGTTCCCCCACAGCCAGCTGCCTGTTCCCAGGGAGGGCCTGATCCTGCCTCGGGTGCGCGTGCCCTGGGGACACGCTGACAGGAACTACAGCCTCTGACCACCCCTTGAGGCCTCAGCTAGAGCTGCCCAGAGCACATTCAGAATGACCATCATCCCAACACACCGCACCAGACCTGACCCCGCCCTCTGCCCTGGGCCCCACCCTGAGAAGGGGCAGGCCCCGCCCCGCGCCTTGCACCCCTTCAAGGACCAGGCGTCCTCACTGGAGGCCTTCTGCTGCCCCCTTCCTCTTTCAGAACAGAGACACCAGGGCGCCCAGCTCTGGCCACAGTCCACAGGGGCCCAGAGCAGACCGCGGCCTCAAGCACAACGTCCGTAACAGGGACTGCGAGGCCATCCACCCCAGGGTCTCCAGGACCCTGCTCCAGGTCGCCAAGGCCAGAGCTCAGGTGGGAAGGGATCTCCGTGCCCGGCCCAGGAGCCCGTGACTCGGGGGCTGGTCCTGAGACCAGCGAGTCCGGAGCCCGGGCCCTTCTCCCCTCACCACCCACCCCCTTCCAGAAGGGTGTGTGGCGGCCTCTCCAGGAGCCTGGCTGGGTGGGGGGCCCGCACCTGGGGCAGCGGGGCAGAGCGGGGAGGGCTGGGCTGGGCCGTGCCTGTCTGCCCCCTGTCCTGCACCCACTACGCACCCCCTTTGCTCTCTCACTGTGCGGGGAGGGGGCCGGCCAGCCTGCATGCGGGAGCCTGCTCCTGCTGGGGCGGGGTGGGGCATGGGCAAGGCTTAGGGGGCAGAGGGGAGCGGGAGGCCAGCCATCGTCTACAAGGGCAGAAACTACGGAAGCAGCCAAGATCGAGAGTGGAGGGCGGGGGTGCTCAGCCGGGGGGGGGGGGGGGAAGGGGGGCAGAGGGCGATGGGGAGGAAGCGGTGTGATGCGGAGAGGAAAAAGGAAATAAAACGGGAGGAGAAGACAGCAGAGACAGAGCGAGGTGAGCGAGTGTGGAGGGGCCCGAAAGCTGGAATGAGATCTCGGGGCTGTGAAGTGGGGGCAGGCTGAAAGAAACCAGGGGCACGGATGGTACCTAGGCATGTCCGAATCAAGAAACTGCCTGCAAAACACAAACAATCACAGGTTAGTTGGGGGGGGCCGGGGGCGGCAGCAGCAGAGCAGGTGGGGCAGCGCGGGGGCGGCCCAGCGGAGCCTGGAGGCCGCACAGCCTGGGGACCCTGAGCAGGGGGCGGGGGGCGGGGCTGCGGCGAGGCAGGCGGGCAGCCGAGGCGCAGGGCCCGAGGCCGGCCTGGGTCTCCCAGTGGGGAGAGGACCTGCTCCATCACCTGCGGAGCTCCGAGAACGTCAGCCAGGGTCCAGGGGACAGAGGGCCCTTGGGGGAGCTGCTGGTTGACCAGCCAAGCCTCTGCACGCTGCTCGCCTGGGGCCACTTGCTGAGGGGGTCCCCGAGACTCTCCCCAGGGTGGGGCTCGGGTCAGGGCCGTGCTGGAATGAGACAGCAAGGAAGAGGGGGAGCCAAGCAAGGGCCAAAGCAGCTGTGGGCAGGGACTCTGGTCTGAAGGCTTCCTGGAGCCCTGGGGGCCCTGTCCTCCCGCACTTGAGTTGGCCTTTAGTCCCATGGTCCCCAGGGCACAGGCCGGGCCCACCAGCAATGGATGCTCTGACTTCCAGGAGCAGGGCGAACCTTTTCAGCCAAAGCCCCACTGACCTGAGGTCCAGCCCCCTAAGCTCCCCAGGACGGAGCCCAGGACGGGGCTGGCCGCGTTTCCTGCAGCCACTGTGCCGGCCGGAGGACGGGAGCCCAGAGACACGGTCCCAGAGGCACCCACACCCCCCTCCTCTCCCCGGTCCATTCCCCTTCTAGACCAAGAATGGAGGTGTTGCCAGGACAAAGGGAGGGTCAGAGATTGGGGGAACGCTGAGGTCAGCCTCCCTGGTGACACAGGTCCCTTCGGCCCCACCCAAGGTCCGGCCTCAGAGGCCCGTGTCCCCGCAGGCAGCCCGTGAGAGGGCGCCAGGCCCTCTTGCCGGGTCCCCAGGATGTGTCCCCACGGCAACGGGCCTACCCGCACGTGCCGCACCTCCCTTCCCGTGAGCCCGGCCTGCCTGTCATGGTGCCCCCATCCTCGAGAGAACACCCCCCAGCATCCTCATCCAACCCTCCCTCCTCTGGACACGAGTGCAGGCTGCGTTTCCTCCAGAAGGTTCCAGGGCAGGGTTGGAACAGAGCGACGCCTGCCCCTGCGGGGTCGCTACCCCTCTCCGGGGAGCCTGCGAGGAAGCCCAGCTCTGTCTGGACCAGGACCCTTTATCCTTATGGATCCAGCTCCCCTGGCAAGGGGGGCCTCACCTGCTCCAGCGCACCCAGCCCTCAAGATACTGTCTGCAAACACGGCTCAAGAGCCCATGGAGATGCCCACGGCTGGAGCTCAGGGTCAGCTCTCGGCTTCTGCCCTTTGGACCAGGTTGAGCCCTCGGGACTTGGGAGCCCCCTCCCCATATCCCCACACCCCCAGGAAGCAGAATCTCAGACAAAGCCAAGCCTACCAACGTCCCCCCAGGAGGGTGGATCTGGCAGGGAGCTATCCACCCCAGTCTGGCCCCCAGAGGCCTCTCCCCCAAAACCCCCGAGCCCGGCAAACCCAGTGAGGAGGAGCGTGTGCCAAGCCATGCCGTTGGGCACACCCCCAACCCGGGATGCCAGACCACCGGCTGGCTCGACCCTGAGCTCCTCCAGGACCCTGGGCCGCAGGGAGGATGCCTGCCAAACAGGACATGTGCCCGCAGCAGTGTAGCTGGGAAATCCGGCCCGTTCATCTGCCCACTGCCCCATGCTGCCTCACGCCCGCGAGAGTCCTGAGGACAGGACCCGGCTCCTCCGCCAGCCACGCCCACACACCCCTCCATCAGGTGAGCGAGCAATGGCTTGCCAGGGCCCACACAGCCACGGCCCCTCCCTGCACCACCTCCTGGAGAGCTCGGGGCCCTGCGTAGCCGGGCAGGCCAGGTGGGGGGCTGAGAACACACTCCGGGCCCCAACTCAGGGCCTCCTACAGAGAGCGCCGACCCCAAGCGGACTCACCGGTCGTCCTGGGCTGGGCAGATGTATCCGGACGAGAGGATGCTAAGTGACAAGATGTTAGGGTCGATCAGGGACTCGTCCGTTTCCGGGGTGTTTCGGATGCGACCTGCGGAAGGGGGGCGGGCCGCAGGTCACTTCCCAGGAGGGCAGGTGGGCGCCAGGCCCCCGCTCCCCACCTCTGCCTGGGCAGGAGCTCCAGCTACGAGGCCGCGCCACAGGGCTGCCCACACGGCCCCAGGGGCACCCAGCCAAAGGCAACACTGAGAGGCGCGGGGAGGCCCCGTGCAGGCTTTGCAGCTGGAATCCAGACTGCTGGGAGAAACACCGACCACCTCAGATATGCGGGTGACACCGCCCTAATGGCAAAAAGTGAAGAGGAGCCAAAGAGCCTCTTGATGAGGGTGGGAGAGGAGAGTGAAAAAGCTGGCTTGAAACTCAGCATTCAGAAAACTCAAGATCATGGCAATTGGTTCCATCACTTCATGGCAAATAGATACAGAAAAAGTGGAAACAATGCAGATTTTATTTTTCTGGGCTCCAAAATCACTGTGAACGGTGACTGCAACCAAAAAATTAAAAGATGCTTGCTCCTTGGAAAAAAAGTTATGACAAACCTAGACAGCGTATTAAAAAGCAGAGACATCACTTTGCTGACAAAGGCCTATCCAGTCAAAGCTATGGTTTTCCCAGCAGTCATCTATCGTGACAGTTGAACCATAAAGAAGGCTGAGCACCAAAGAATCTATGCTTCTGAACTGTTGTGTTGGACAAGACTCCTGAGAGTCCCTTTGACAGCAAGGAGAACAAACCAGTCAATCCTAAAAGAAATGAACCCTGGATATTCATTGGAAGGACTGATACTCAAGCTGAAGCACCTGATATGAAGAGCCGACTCTTTGGAAAAGACCCTGATGCTAGGAAAGATTGAGGGCAACAGACGCAGGGGACGACAGAGGATGAGATGGTTGGGTGGCATCACCAACTCAACGGACATGCATTTGAGCAAGCTCCAGGAGATGGTGAGGATAGCAAAGCCTGGCGTGCTGCAGTCCACGGGGTCACAAGGAGTCGGACACAATTTAGTGACTGCTACCCATGGCGCTGCCTGTCAGTGGACGTCCTTCCGCAGCCTAAGTTCTGAGCTTCTCAGTCTCTCAGCCATAAATAAATCTTGCAATATCTCCCCCGTGCCAGTTGATAGGTTCCAATCACCCAGCCTGGAACCCACAGGCCCTCCTACTTGTTGGAAGAGGACATCTTAGCAAGATGAGAAGGAAAAAATGTTTCCTCTTTTTATACTTAAGAAAAAGAAGAGAAACACTGAGTCAAAAATGTCTCCTTGCAAGGGCTATTTCCAGCCAAGCCCTCTAAGATGCCTGTACTTGTGGTGGGGGCACAGGGGTGACTCTATCTATAAAAGGCACCAGAACCGCCACGAGTCAGGACTCCCTCCTGGTGCCTCCGTTACCCACTTCTCGCCCCTGAGTGCATGTGCTTAGTCAAACAGGTGTATCCGGCTCTGTGCAACCCCATGGGCTGTAGCCCACCGGGTCCTCTGTCCATGGAATTCTCCAGGCAAGCATACTGGAGTGGGTTGCTGTGCCTTCCTCCAGGGGACCTTCTTAAGCTTATAGTGATGGTTAATTTGATCACTCTGCCTCCTCAAAGAATAAACAAGTAGTACTGAATCTTCTTTGTTAAGTCAGAAAGGAATCACTGGGCCTCCCCGCCAGACCACATCTGCAATAGGGGTGTGTGCATTTGTTCTGCTGTTCTTCTGATTTGTGTGGAAATAAGACGCGGAACATCTCAAATGAAACGTTTGTCCTGGGGCCCCCAGAACCCCGTGATCTACGATCCTGACTGAGTGATGCAGGACGACGGGCCCCCGTCACATCCTTGCTGCTACGCCCTCTGAGCTACTCCCCAGTCCCAGGGACACCACGCTTGAGCTAATGCCTTTGGCCACAGCAACACCCGGGGTGAGGCCTCGGAGGTCCCTCAGCTCCAGGGTGGTGGGGTGGGGAGGCAGCTTCACGCTGAGGACGGACAGTGGTCCGTCCTGGGAAGGATGGTGGTCCCAGTCTTTGAAGGGAACCTGGGAAAACAGATTCTTTGCAAAGAGTCAGCAAAGGGAACATTTCCAAGATGGAAGAGTTCACGGCAGGAAGTTACAGATGGAAAGCATCTAAGACCTGGCACTCTCTGTGAGCTGAATTGGGTCCCCTCAAAACAACGTGTTGTGGTCCTGACCCTCAGAACCTCAGAACGTGACCTCGTGTGCAAACAGGTGCTCGGCAGACGTGAGGAGGTGAGATGCTGTCACGCCGGACCAGGTGGGCTCTCATCTAAGTATCCAGGCCCCGTGATGACAGAAGTTTGGGGTGACGCGTACGAAAGCTAAGGGCTCCCCGCAAACCACCAGAAGCTGGAGAGGGGGAGGAAGGACCTCCCCTGGGGCTTCAAGGAAGCATGACCAGGCTGCTGGCAGCCTCATCACAGGCCTTATCCACAGCCACAACAGGGCCAAGTTCCGGGCTTTCAAGCCATCTGGAGTGCGGGACTTCCTTACGACAGCCCTAGCGAGCTAACGCGGTGATTGAATAGAAGTCTGGAGTCATCGCCTGAGTCCCTGCGCTTCTCTGCAGGTGAGGGGTGAGGCACAGAGGGGCTAAGTGACTCAGCCAAAACCACACAGCAACAGGGGCAGAGCCGGGTCTGGGGCTGCGCGGGGCGACTGTGTTGCTCCCACCTGTGTGAGCCCTCACTCACCCACCACCAGCTCCCGCACTTCCTTCCAGCGGATGTGGCTGCCCGTCTCATGCAGCAGGGTCACGGTGATCCGTCTCTGGATGCCCTGCCGGGCACCAGGGGAGAGCGCAGGTCAGACGGCGGAAGGCCAGGCGGGGGCGGGGCGGGGGCCGGGGCGGGGCAGGGGCGGCGAGGTCTGCGCACCTGGTGGAGCAGGAAGGTCCCCACGCACGGCATCCCGCCGCGGTGGTCCACCACTGCCGGGATGTAGCTGGAAGAGAGGCGGCAGGGCTGAGGGCGTGCCTGGCCCCGCCCCGCGCCCACAGTACGGACAGAGGGTCCCACAGATCCCGGCCCCACCAGCTGCCCCAGGCCCCTCCTGGCCCCGCACATCCCAAGGACCCCTGCCCCGCCCCGAGCGGGCAGCACAGGCTCGGGACTCACTCGCCGTTGGCCTCCAGCTCGCAGATCTCGAAGTAGACCAGCAGGTCATACTTGCAGTGGCAGGGCCCTGGGCAGGGCCGCGTCAGCGTGCTAAGCTTGGTGGCCGGCACTGGGGGGGACAGAGAGGAGATGCTGGTGCAAACAGGCCGCTCGTGGGTGAGGGTGCGCAGAGGAGGCAGGGAGCAGACCCCCAGCAGCGGCGAGGACACTGCCCTCCACAGGGAAGACTGGCGGCCTCCACCCCGGGGCACAGACAGGCCTTGGCCACCACCCTGGGGGGCGGGCGTGACTGCAGGCCTGTCTGTGCCAGGCAGAAGGAGCCCGCAGCCCCATTTACCTGGGCACCGGCAGTGGCCGGAGCCACGCCTGCTCTGAGGCCCCACGACCCGCCCGGGACCCCTCGGCCACGCCAAACACCTGCTTCCAGCACAGAAGCCCTGGGCCCCACCGCCCTAGACGTGTGGCCGCTCCCAACACACCGGCTCCATGCCCTGTGTGCCCAGCCACCTCTGCCCACAGCCCCTCTGCTCTGGGTGCCAGGCGCGGCTGACCTCCCAGGGCCCTTCCTCTAGGGACCTCCTGGGCTCGCCCACCTCCACACTCCCCCCCAGGAAGCAGCTTCCGAGCCTGCCTCTTCTCAGACAGTGTCCATCCTGCAGGTTCAGTTCACAGGGCCCAGCCCCCCGGGGAGCCCCCGGCCCTCATCCCCAGCCGCGGGCAGCCTCCCAGATGTCCCTCTGTGGCCCCTGCTCTGGAATGGAGCCCCGACTCTGTGGGGCCCCCGGAGGGCCAGCAGGGGGGCAGGGAGGTGCCAGGAGGCTAGGGGGCAGGAATGCCCTTGCAGGACTACACTTGGCCAAGCGTGGCTGGCCCACACGGGCACCCTGCGCCCGGGAGAGCCCCGCCTACCTGGCTTGGAGAGTGGCATGACCCGTGGGAAATGGCGGCGTGAGGGCCTCAGGGGGCTGTGGGGACAGAGATGGGGAGAGTGACCGTGAGTGACCAGAGGCCAGTGCCCCTCCCACGGGGCCTGGGAAAGGCCTGACCTCAGGCCTCCGCCAGCTGGGGAGGGGCACCCTAGAACTCGAGACCCCCACGGGAGGCCCCATGAAGCCCTGGGAATCCAGGCAGGCCTCTCCCTGCCCCAGGACAGGTGAGCCCTGGAACCAGCCCCTCCGGCCTGCTCTGCCGACACTCGCCCTGGGTCCTGCACATCAGCATAGAGGGCGCCTGGAGGTAGCAACAAGGGGCCCCACTGCCCCCAATCCTCTGGGCTGCTGTCCCCACACGCGGGGGGCTCAGCGGGGACCCACCTTGAGAGCCCCAGGCAGGGGAGGGAGCAGGGCCAGTCACCCCCGTCCTGCCTGGGGGGGCGGAGGGCTCGGGAGCAGGGCAGGGGGTCACCCAGGCCAGGCCGAGGTTCTGACAGTGACCCTCTAAGACCCCTCCTCAGTCCCGCAAGGCCGTCTCTGACCACACCGTGTCCAGCCTCAGACGGGAGGTGTCGGGGGGCCACAAGGCTCCAGAGCAGGCATACCAGGCCCGTCCAGGGTGCAGGTCAAGCCTGCCGGCCCGGAGGCGAAAAGCCCTAGCCCGCTGACCTGAGCACGTCCTTGCAGAGGGGCGGGAACGGGTGCTGCTGGTAGTGCCCAAAGACCTCAAAGACGAGGGGCTGGCTCTTGATGTATTCGATGAAGGACCTGGTCACCTCCACCGCGATCTGGTCGGGGGGTGGCATGGGGAGTCAGGGAGGGGAGAGCTCGGCCTCCACAGAGCACCCAGCACCCCAGGCCCAGACCGCAGAGCCCGGGGCTGACCTCGCCTGGGTCTGCCCAGCCTGTTCCTCCACACGCCCTGTGGACCGGCAACTGCAGGCCAGCCTGCGGGCTCTCCCACAGGACTGATGGGCTGAGGGCCCCTGGACTCAGCTGCTCTTTCAGATCACAGAGCTGCAGGACGGGCCTCTGCGACCCGGCCTGTCCGCGCTTGGGCTCTCGTCCACTTGCCCGGCACTGTGGGTTGAACTGTGTCCCCCACCACCCGCATCTCACGTGTTGAAGCCTAACTGCCAGCACGTGTGTCAGAGAGCGGTCTCCACAGAGGCGATCGAGCTAGAATGAGGTCACTGGGGACCCCACAGGCCCAGTGTTCTTGTAGGAAGGGGACACTTGGGCACAGGCCCGCACGGGACGTGACGTGAGGATACCGGGGAAGGTGGCCATCTATGAGCCAGAGAGAGAGGTGGCAACTGGTTCTCATCATGGCCTCAGAGGGAGCGTGGAACCCACCAGGCTCTCAGACTTAAGCCTCAGGGGCTGAGAGGCAGGCAGCCCCTGGTTAAAGCCCCTGGGCTGAGGGGCCCTGCTGGGCTGCCAGGGAAGGAACCCACACAGCGCCCTGGCAGAGCTGGCCCCGCCTCCCTGGCTTAGAGACGACCGGACCCCTCGTCCCCGAGGGGCAGGATGGGCCACAGTCCACAGGGCCCTTATGAGCCAGGCCGGGGCGGCCTGCTCAGGGCACAGCCACAGCTCAGGTCCAACTAACACTCGTTGGGTCCCCGAGGTCTTGCGACCCAGCGGCTTCCGTCAGGGCCCTGCTTCCCCACCTCATAGCAAACAGTACCCTGCTCTCCTGACAGCCTGGCTCGAGGTGCGGGTTGAACTGTGTCCCCACTGTCTGCCAGTTCTTCCCGAGATGGGGGTTCCCTGGCCTCTCCGGCTTCTGCCTGGGCACCCCACGGCCCTCTGCATGCCCTGCCCCACCTCATCCCCAGGACCAGCCGGGGTGGCCTCGCTGGGCCCCCAGACCCTTCACAGCCACATCCGACTGAGGCTTGCTGCAGGGGCCCTCGGTGGGGCTCTGGGCTGCACCCACCCCCAGCCTTAAGCCCCCCAAAGCCCCTACTGCCCAGGAGCACATGCGCCCCCACCTTGCGCCCAAGGCCCTTGTCCTCACGCCCAGCCCGGGGCTGGTGCACAGGAGAGGGAGAAGGTGTGACCAAGTGAAAGCGCCTCAGGGGTTTCAGGGAGGCCAGCAGAGCTGGGGCCCTGGGAGGGGCGGGTCACGGCAGGGGGACGGGGGCCCTGAGGACGTACATTTTGGACGTGGTAGAAGCCCAGCGGGGGCCCCCTCCCCGTGTTCTTCAAGGGCTCCGTAGAGAAGGCCTCGTCATGGCGATGGATGAAGCTGCGAACCAGGAGGAGATGCTCAGTGAGTGTGGGGCCTGGGCACAGGCACCCCAGCCCCAAGGGGGCCACCAGAAGCCCTGCACCCGAGCCTTGCCAAGGCCCACCCGCACAGCCTGGGTACGGGGCTCACTTGAACTGGCAGAAGATGTCGGCATATTCAGCAGAGATGCTGGACGCCTGCAGGACGGTCACACGGAAGGTGAAGGTGCTGCCCAGGCCGAGGTGGTCCAGGGCGGCGTCCAGGGGCCCGTCCAGGGCGGCTTTCTCGGGGCTGTCCAGGAGGCCCTCCGGGGTCACCGCTGCTGGGAGCCAAGGGCAGAGGGGTGTGGAGGGACCCAAAGGGCTGAGTGTGGGCTCGGGGATTGGCCTGCAGCACGTGTGCCTGCCAAGAGGCGGGCAGCAGGGACCCACCTGAGCAGGTGTTGTTGTTGACCTCGTCGGCCGAGGGCCCAGAGTCTGCGGCCTGGCCCTGGCCTTCCACGATCCTCAGCTCCTCTTGGGAGGTCCCTGAGCGGGACATGCCCACCCCGGGGCAGGACTCGGCCTGGAACTGTGCAGGCAGGGGCGGGGTCGGACAGAGGCCGCCAGGGACCCTGAGTGCCCCCCAGGCCCACCCCTGCCGTGGGCGGACTCCTCCCTAGCCCTCGGTTCCCCAGGCTCTGAGTGCCTCCTCTGTCAGTCTACGTAGCGGGAAAGGAAGGTGGGACAGTCTCTGGGCTTCAGCTCTGCCCCGACCCCAGCCAGGAACCCTCCCTCAGCTCCGCCCCTCCCTCAGCTCCGCCCACCCAGCCAGGACCCCTCCCTCAGCTCCGCCCCCTGCTCCCCCACCGTAGAGGGACTCTCCCAGCGGCTTTCAGGGCCCAGCCAGGCCCCCCACCAGTTGCCCGCATGGCCCCCACCGCCCCCACCCCGGGCCCTCTCTGCTCTGCCAGACGCCCCGTGCTCTCCTGTGAGGCCCAGCACTGACGGCCCCTCTGAGAGGGATGACTCGGAGGTCCTGGGCCCAAGGCCTCAGAGCACCACGGTTCAGGCAGGGCCTGGGAGCTCCCCAATCAGAGCAGGAAGAGCGCCTGCGAGGAAGATGCTTTCCTCCCCCACCTCGAGGCCCTGCTGGGCTGGCGGCCCATCTGGTGGCATCCGTGGCCACCCCACTACCTTCTCAAAATGCTGGTCGTCAAAGGAGATTTTGGCTGTTCCCGACTGGCGGACGCCGGAGCCGTAGTCAGGGGCCTCCTCGTCGGCTGAAACAGGACGGAGCAGAGGGTCAGGCCCAGCGTGTCCCCAGGTGGGACAGGACATCCGGTCCAAGTGCTGGCGGGGGGGATGCTGGAACCAGGTGTGGCTCCGACCCGCCTGGGGGATCCCAGACACAGCCGAGCAGTCCTGAATGACCAGGGCGTGTCCCGGGCACCCTGACCACTGGTCTCCACTGCCCCGTGGCCCAGCGGCAGCCATGTCGTCGGCACAGCCACACCGATGGGGCTGTGAACGCCACCTTGTCAGAGCCAAGCTTTCTACCTCTGCCCCCCCCCAAGTCCTGACCCCAGACTCAGCCGCTGCAGCAGAACCCAGGCGCCTCCAGACCCCCCACCCTTCTCCCTTCCCCCGTCACGCAGCTGGACACTCAACACCCCACATGCTCTCACACCCGCTTCTCCCCAGTGTCCAGGGTTGCCTACCATCTGGGACAAAACCCAAACCCTTCTCCCGCCGCCTGAAGGCCCCCAGTTCTGCCTCCTCCAGGCCCCCAGCCCCCAACTCCAGCCACTTGGCTAGGTGCCGCTGCAGGAGACTTCAGATGCCAGGCGGCTCTGACCCTCTGTTCTGGGGCCCTGTGGGGGTGCGAACACCACCGAGGCATCCACCCCGGCTGCCCGAGGGCCCAGGGCTCTACCCCACCACCGCCCAGGGCGGCCCAGGGCAAGTGCGCAGGAGGGCCCCTGCCACGGTGCGGGGGCAGGGGCAGGGGTGGCCGTCTCCTCCAGCTCAGCCACCACACGGGGGGCATCAGGTGCGGCCCGACCTGTCTGTCTGTGAAGCGGCCAGCCGGGTGCGACCCGCTCTACAGGGGCTGAGGGGTCAGGAAGGGCCAGGAAGAGACCAGGGAGGACGAAGCGCCCAGAGGGCCTGGGCCCCCCTCGGGGGAGGAGGTCAGCACTGGATGCCCCAGCATCGCTGTCACCTGGCTCGTTCCTGAAGCCAGCCCACCCCTGGCCTCCCCCTTCTCAGCTGCATCCCCAGGGGCCTGAGCACCGTGGTCACACAGCTGGAGGAGCTGGGGAGAGTGCTTGGGATCATGGGGAAGCAAGAACCCCGCACCGGGGTCCAGACATCCAGAGTGCGCACACACGGGCCACCCAGTGGGAGAGCAGGCCACCCGCGCTGCTCACGCTCCGCACCTCCCTGGCCCAGCCTGGGCCCTCTGCAGCCGCACACGGCGCACCCATGGTGCCCAGGCCAAGCCTTGGGAGAGGAGGAAGAGGCCCAAGGAGGTGCTGGGGGCTGGAGGTGGGGAAGGGAAGACTGGCCATTGCAGTAGAGGGACCCCATGCATCTTCAAGCATCTCTCCACACTCCTAAGAAGCTTCTCAGAGGATCCACTTATAGAGGAGCAAACCCAGCAAACCTGATGCCCTCCCTTGGGAGGCTGCCCCCAACCCAGAGGGGCGGCCAGGAGGGGACTGGGCAGTGAGGGGCCTCTGCCTCTCAGTGGGGGCTGGAGCAGCTGGCCAGCGGTGGGGAGGGGCTCACGGCCTCTGGGGACACAGGTCAGCACCTGAGCAGCCATGCGCTCCGGAGGGGGCTGTGCTAGGGACTCGGGAAGGCTGGGGGACCAAGGGCCGGAGAGTGAGCACCCCTCCTGGGGCTGAGACTGCGGTGGGGGCTTGGGGCACACTTCTGCACCAGGCTGCATCTGCAGGCCACCTGGTGGGGGGCCCGAGCCAGAGGAGCCTCAGACAGCCCCGGGCTCGGCCTGCATGGCCCTGGAGGCCCCAGCCGACCAGGAGGAGCCCCGGGGGCCCGAGCCGAGCGCCGGGCAGCAGGGCTTGTCTTGCAGGGAGAGACAGAGGAGGCCGGGGCTGTGGGGGAGGCTGCCGCACGCACCTGAGATGGCCTGCACGGCCACGCGCAGGAAGCCCTTCACCTCGCCCTTCTCGCTGACAATGGCCACGCGGTGCACCAGCGGCACGGGATACAGCAGGTTGCTGAGGTACACGAAGGCCCTGGGGAGGAGAGGCCATGGTCAGGGCCACCCGCCGGGCACCCGGCAGAGGCGGCAGGGTGGCGGGGCAGGCACACGACACGACACTGTGAAGCAGAGGGGGCGGGCAGCCAGGCGGGGGCAGCCAGGCGGGGGGGCAGGCAGGGGGTGCCTGGGGGGGGGGGGGGGGCGGCAGCGGACAGGGCAGAGGGGCGGGAGGACGCGGAGGACAGCGAGGAGGAGGGTTCAGCCTGCTTCAAGGGTGATGACCAGGGACCGCCTCGCTGACCTACAACCCTCACGCTGGTACCAATGTCCCCCGTCTCCCCTGCCCTTTCCCCGGGGGCCCCTGACATTTGCAGACCCCACAGAGGGCCTCAGATGGCAAAAGACGGCTCAGGGCATTCTGTGAGCCTCTCCAGGAACACAAGGGGTGAGAGCTCCATGACGTCAGCCAGGGCCCGGGAGGAGGGCTGAACGGAGCCCCGAGGATGCCCCAGACGCTGCAGCACTGCCTGGCACGGCCCCACCAGCCTCAGGGCCCATAGCACCCCCCTCTCCTGGCAGCTCAGCTATGCGCCCAGCTAGTGCCAAGACAGGCGGGCCAGAGGCCCGTGGCGCCCCCCCCCTGAGCCGGCCGACCTGCGGGATCTCACAGGCAGTGGGAGGCGGAGCCTGTGCTGCTCCGAGGGCATGAGCACCACTCCCTTCTGTTCAGGAAGCCCTCCTTGGGGGGACACCCCCTCCTTGGGGGAAACACCCTCCTTGGGGATGTGCCCTCTTTGGGGTATGTCCTCCTGGGGGGTACCTCTTTGAGGGGTGCCCTCCTTGAGGTGTGTCCTCCTGGGGGTGCCCCTCCTTGAGGGAGCACCCTGGTTTCCAGCCCTGCTCTGCCCTCCACTCCTGCCCAAAGGCACAGACCCGGCAACCCTGAGCTGCAACCCTGAGCTCCGAGCTCCGGGGTTGGGGAAGTTCTGGGTGTGGTCCTGGGGGAGGGGCAGGATTTGGAGCCGGATAGTGGGAGGTGCTGGGGAGGAAGTGCAGGGGAGTTGAGGGGGCCCAGGTAGGGACAAGGTGTGGGCAGTTGAGGTGGCAGTCTGAGCACTGGTTGGGTGGGGTGGGGACACTGGGGGATAGGAGGAGAGGTGCGTCGTCCGTCACCCCGCCCCTCATCGAGGCTGGGGTCCCTGCTCTGGACGCCCTGTGGCCACAGGTGGGGGCGGGGCTGTCCCCAGGGCCCTGACTGCAGGCCCTGCGTCCCCTCTCCACGTCAGCTCCCAGCCTGGCCACTGCCGGCCTTCCCCCGCTGCAGGGCAGAGCTCTGCACACCATCCTAGCCCGTCCCTCAGCTCTGCCTCGAGTCTCTGAAACCCATCACCAGCCCATCAACCCCAGCCTCCCCCCCTCTCCCCCTGCACCACCCCCACCCCGGCCTCCACGGCTGCCAGAGGGGACCTGAGACCCGAGCAGACCCCAGCCTTGGCCTCCAAGCTCTTTGCAAACAACAGGTGCCCCAGCCCCTGCCGTGGGCCCCGCCCCGTTCTGGCCTCACGCCCCCATCTGCTCCCATCTCTGTGCAAGGCTACCAGGTCTCAGCCTCTGGGCTGCTTTCTGCACAGCTCTCCCGTTGGCCCGAATTTAGCAGTAGGCCCAACCTCTGTTGATTGGTTTGCTTTCTGGGCC
Organism: Hydropotes inermis; assembly: GCA_020226075.1. Taxonomy (NCBI): domain Eukaryota; kingdom Metazoa; phylum Chordata; class Mammalia; order Artiodactyla; family Cervidae; genus Hydropotes; species Hydropotes inermis. The sequence continues at coordinate 112,390,140 of CM035269.1, forward strand.
CCCGCAGGCTGAGCCAGGCCACAGGCGCCCCAGGGTGGGGCCTCCCGGGGCCCACCACTGCGGCCCCCCTCCCTCTGGCAGTCGGAAGCCCCCTCCCCAGCAGAGCACCATCTCTGAGGGCGCCCCACGGCCCCTCCCTTCGGTGCTCTCTCCCCTGACGGGGGCGGGCGCCAAGGCCCACTGCCCCCGGCCACCACGCAGGCGAGCAGAAGCCAGCAAGAGATGCTGGAGCCCGAACGGAAGGCCTCGCCCTCATCGCAGAGGGCACCGGCCAGCACCCACCTCAGGGGGACGGTGGGGGGCTCCCCTCCCCTGCACCTGGGCTGCTGGCCCAGCTTCTCTGATGGAAACTGGGGTTGGGAGGGGGCAACTGTGAAATGAGCCAAGTCACGGGGTCCAGAAGGGGAAGTGCAGGGCCAGGACTCGAGCTATGGGGACAGGCACAGAGCCGGCTCCACTCCTCCAGGCCCAGCTGCCCCGCCCTGCCCCAGAGGGCTGAGGGGGCTGGGTGGGGCAGCCCCCAGC
>CM035269.1:112405755-112476155 GCA_020226075.1 Hydropotes inermis
CCCAGCCCCCACCTCCCACCTCTCCATCAGATGGCCTGGTCCCCAGGACCCATCTCCCACCTCTCCATCAGATGGCCTGGTCCCAGCCCCCACCTCCCACCTCTCCATCAGATGGCCTGGTCCCCAGGACCCACCTCCCACCTCTCCATCAGATGCTCTGGTCCCAGCCCCCACCTCCCACCTCTCCGTCAGATGGCCTGGTCCCCAGCACCCACCTCTCCATCCGGATGGCTTCTGTCCGCCGCAGCTTCTCCTCCCAGGTCTCATTGAGCTCAGCGATGATCTTTTCTGTCTCCTGGGGAGGGAGACAGAAAAGAGTGAGGTCAGGGTGGGGGGCAGGCAGTGCACAAAGGCTTGGGTGCCAGGCAAAGGGGAGATGAGTAGCCAGGTGTGCAGGGCCCAACACCCCAATTCCAGTCCATCTAGGCAGCATGAAGTCTGAAAGATCAAGGTGAAGGGCTGAGGGTCAACGTGTGCAAAGGAGGCATGTCTGTCCTGTGGACAGAGAACAGAGGGGATGGCCAACTACACCTGGAAGAGAAACAAACCTGTCGAGATGCCAAGACGCTGGTTCCGAGGCTCAGGTGTCCCCTGACCATGGTGAGATGGACGACACATCCCATTTCCATGCCGTCTGCCCGCTCCCTTCCCGTCCCCCCAGCCCCGGTGGGACCCCCACATCCTTGGAATCCTACACCCCAGGTGGAACCCACACTCTGCTGGGTCCCCACAGCACAAGGAGGCCTACGCCCCAGGGTGACCGCATGCCCCCTGGTAAGCCCGGGTCTGGCCCCTGTGCCTTTCTCCCCTCAGTCCCCTCAGACTCCAGGTCTGGGCTCACCGTCCACTGCTCACAGCCAGCACCAAGTACCTATCTGCTGAAGGAAGCCAGTAACCAGAACCCTGCAAGCAGCTCGCCTGTGGCCAGCCGGTGGGGGTGGGCAGCCGTGCCGGGGCAGGTGTGAGCACGGAGACCTGGGAGAGGGCACAGAGGCCCTGGGACGCCTGCCCACCCCCGTCAGCAGATGGGCCCCGCGATCCTGGACAGGGAACACTGGGTCCCTGGGTGGGCACCAGCGGGTCTGGGGCCAGGATACAGCCGCGTCCCCTGGCCCTGCTCCCGCCGCCTCCAACCCTCTGCCTGTGACGGTCCGAGAGCAGGCGTCTCGGCCCCCTGCCCACCGCCCGAGCCCAGCCCTGCCTCACCTTCAGCCTTTCGATGGCCTCCTCACTGCCCGGAGCAAACAAGATGCGCTCGTGCAGGCTGGACACAGAGGCAGCGCGGCTGGACAGGGCCGAGAGCGAGGACGAGGGGCTCATGCCCACCAGGGCGTTGGTCACTGTGGAGAGATTGTCAGGGGCTGGGTTCAGCTCCACCCCGCCACGGTTACGGTTATTGTTCTCAAGGTCGGACACGTCTATGGGAGGAAGGGGGGCAGACAGACAGGAGGAGAGAAAAGAAAGACCAAGTTGGGAAGAAGCAGGAGATGGGTGAGAGGAGGGCAGCAGACAAGGACCAGGAGCCGGGCGCCCGGGCGAGCGCATGCAAGGCTGCCCCCGCCCCACCCCCATCCGGGGCCTCCATTCCCCTACCCGCTCAGCAAGCCCCCCTGCCCTCCTGCCCACCGCCCTCTGCTGTCCCCACCTGGCGGCCCCCCGAACCCAGGCCCTGACACTCATCCTCAGCCCCTCCACCACCCACCGAAACCCCGAGCTGTGGGGGCCGGGCTGCACTGTCCACCCCACTGAGTGCCCTGGCAGAGTGAGCTGTGGGACCTCCGAGGGGGCTCTCACTCCTCCACCCCACACGCTGCCCTGAGACCCCCACGGCTGGGAGGCGGGGGCTTGACACCCCCTGGGGCGGGAGGTGCCCGGGCCCCTCCCGGCAGAAGCAGACACACAGCAGAGCAGCGGCGAGCGCAGGGCAGCACGGGGGCTAGGCAGCCAAGGGCGGCCTGCGGCTGCTGGGTGGGGAGAGGCACCCAGCTCCTGCCCCTGCCCAGGGCCAGTGGGAGACGCAGGCCAGAGGGGCCTGGCCTCGGTCAGACTCCTGGCATTTCCAAGGGAGGGGGCTTGGGCTGGATGAGGTCAAGGGAGGCCGAAGCCGGGAGGCAGGAACAGAGCCAGGCACCGAGCTGTCCTGGCCTCTGTGCTAATGTTCAGCATTTCCCAGGCCTCTAGAAACATGGGGGTCAGAGCCTGACCTCAGCCACACTCGGCCTCAAGAAGCCTTGGCTGCCCTGGGCCTCCCTGTTGCCTCAGTTGCCCAGTAGACATGGGGGTGAGCCAGGAGCACGGCTTGCAGGGCACGTGAGCAAAAGGACGCTGGTCGTCCAGCCCCAGGGAGGGGACGGCCGCAGAGGGGATGCGCCCGCCCGTGCTGCCCTACGCCCGCGGGCCGGCGGAAGCGGGGTGTGCAGCGAGCGGGGGATACACACATCTGGGTCCTCCGGGCACAGTGCCGGCTACGGGGCAGGCGTGGGAGAGAGAGAAACGGAAGAGCAGGTTTGTCTCCAGAGGGCGCGTCCCGGGCCGGGCCTCAGGCTGGGCGGCAGTCCTCAGCAGGCGCGGGGACGGCCTGGCACCTCCTGCCCACACGGCTTCCAGGAAAGCCTTTGCTGGCCTGCTTGGGCCAGCTGCAAACCCAAACACGCAGCCCCCCAGGCCCCACCAGGACCCCCTAAACCACACCCAGAGGCCACTCAGCCCTAGAACCCGCAGCAGAGCCTGGGCCTCAGGCCAGAAGGGCCACCGTCAGCGGGTGGTGGTCCCATGAAGGAGCCAGGGCCCACAGCCCCCTGCCCAGTGGGGACAGGCGGGCACAAACACTCACTGTCGGTGATGTCGCCGAGACCCTGTGCGTAGAGCAGGTCCCGCAGGCGTGTCACCTCGTCCTTCAGCTCTCGGATCAGCTTGTTGTTGGGGTCCTCGTTGATGACGGCGTTGCAGCGGATCTGCTTGGCCCGGTCGGCGTACCTGGGGGGCAAGGGGGGCTGGATGGGGGCTGTGCACCTGGTGGCCGAGGGCACCCACAGCCCCGCCTGCACCCACCTGCGGGGGCACTGACCTACAGTGGCTCAGCACTTGAGGAAACCAAGGCCCCAGAGGGGGAAGGGATAGGGGCTATCTTCTCCCCACGGGGAGCCTTGCCCACTTGGCCCTGTGGCCCCGGGGTGAACGGAGAAGTCTGACCTGCACCCCAGCCCCATGTTTTCCTGGCCCGGAGGTGAAAGCACCCAGCCAGGCCGCTGAGCAGCACTGGGGCCAGCGGGACCTGCAGACACACCTGTCCCCGGGGGCTCATTAAAGACCCCAGGGGGCTCCGTAGCCCGTGGGTCAGGGTGAATCACTCAGCCCAGAGCACTGCTCTCCCAGCCAAGTTTTGGGGGTCTGGGGCCACTCAAGGCCACAAGCAGTGGGACACGGGAAGAGCCCGTGAAGTCCTGGGGGCCCTGCCGGCCACTGGGAGCCTCGAGGGGCCCAGTGGAGCCGGCCCCCCATGGAGGCTCCTGGAGGGTCCGCTCCTGCCCACCTCCAGCCCCCTTGGGACACACCTCAGGGTGCTCAGCGTCTCGTCATAGTTGATGTCCGCAGGGCTCAGTGCCGCCACCATCGCGGTCCTGGAGTTCCCACCTGTGGGAAGAGAGCCGGTGGTCCCCACCGAGGGTCAGCCCCACCCACCGTACCATCCCCCACCCTCCCCGTGCCCTGCCCATGGGCCATTGGGAGGGAGCGGACAGCAGGGGGCCGGCCTCCCTCTTGGAGCCAGGTACCTGGCTTGCTTGTCTTCTACATAAACAAATGTTTTTCTCATGTTTGGGGTCACGTTGCAACAAGCAGCCACACCCCGCATGATAAAGAGGCACGTTGTGGGGGGTTTACGGCATTTACTAGTGGATAAGGACCCTTTCTGTCCAATAAAGATTTTCACTCTGGTCCCTGTCATCTGGGATGTGTTTCCCATCAGACTCCTGGCCAAGGTCTCCCAGATGCAGCGTCAGGACATGCAGGGTGTGAGGAGACCAGCCATCTGACTCGGTCCTCCTCTGGGCAGCGGGTCCTGTTGGGACAGGGCTGGGGCAGCCCCAGGACTGCTCTTTGTTCTGCCCTTGCTGGGGCTCTGGACACACCGACCTCAGGGACCTGTGTCCCAGGGCCACGTTCTCAGGGTGCTCTCCCCCGCCCAGGGACTCGGGTTGACAGTGTGAAGGACTAGGGGCGCAATGCCCACCCTGGGGCGGGGCCCGGGTATGGCCCTGGGGGAGAGGCCGGGTGAAGGGACACACACTCCTGCGACTCTCGTGTTCCCCGCCGGGGGGCACTTCCCCCCCATCTCCCACTGCCCTCTTCTCCACCGGGAGGCTTGGCGCTGCACTCGATGTGGCCCACACCAGAGACCAGCCAGGCTGCTTCTGGGGGTCAGGGTCATGCCCCTGGGTGTGCAGCCGAGGAAGGCCCCAGAGCCCCAGCTGTCCACAACCACTGCAAGTCAGTTTACCCTTCTGGACATCAGTCCCCCCAGCCCCCTCACCCTTCTGTAAGGGTAGGCAGCGAGGACCCCAAGGCCATTTTGGGCAGAACACATGGGTGTTGGGGTGTTTCAGGCTCCATCTCCCTCTCACTGGCTCAGAGCTCAGCTGGAGGGGAGGGTGGGGAAGCAAGGCAGCTCCAGACAGCCAGCAGGGCTCCCAGGGGTCACCAGACGGGGGGAGGCAAGTCCCTGTGATGGATGAGACGCCACCGCCCCGAGCCGGGGGCACCGACGTGAGGGCTGCAGATCTGCGGCCCTGAGGGCCACCTGCCCCCAGCCTGGTGGCGTAAACCCACTGCTGACACCGCCCTGGTCCCCCGGGAGGAGCCCCTGGGCCCGCCGCTCAGCCGGGGAAGGATGGGTACCCTCTGGGGCAGAGCAGGGGAGAAGGTGGCACCCATGGTGGGTGTCAGATCCCAGGCCGGGTGAGCCCTCACCTAGGTTTTCCCGGAGGAGCCAGGTCAGCACCGAGTCTCTGTAGGGAATGAAGTCTGTCTTCTTCTTTTTCTTGTTCTATGGGACACAGACGTCCAAGGTCAGCCCCGAGCCCACCTGAGGTGGGGTCAGGGGGGCAGGCACGGGGCGCACGGGCTGGCTGCCCAGGGCTCGGGGCTGGGCCTGCCCTCATAGCCTCTCCCCCAAGACCCTGGGTGCCTCTGCTGGGACTGGAATCGGGGACCTGCCAGCACATTCCTCAGCCTCCCCCTTGTCTGTCCCAGGCCCCTCAGGAACCACACAGACACGGGCTGCTGCTCTTCAGGCCCCGAACCTGCAGGGCCTGAAGTCCCCAAGACCAGCCCTGGGGTAGGGTTACTGAGTGGGTTTGAGAGCATCCAATCACCGCAGCTCCTCCTCGGCCCAGGGAGGCTTTCCTTTGCAAACTTGGTGGTGACAGACTCGATGTCCACCTTGTGTTTCTATTACTTTACCCTCAAGGGTGACTCTCTGCTGCCTTTGTCAGGCCCGTTCCCACAGTCAATGCCCCGTGGTCACGCAGTCACCGCACGAGGGGCCTAGCTGGCAGCTCCCTCACAGGCCTTCCCTCTGCTCCGTTGGCGTGGCCTGAACACCTCAGCCCCAGGACCTTCGCCCCCATGACACTTGCTGCCCTGCCTGCCACCCGGCCACCCCCGCCAGCTGCTCCCTACACAGCAGCCCGAGGGCACATCTAGATGCCGCCAGTCTTCACCAGCCCACAGCTGACCCATGGCAACCTCCCGCCACACCCCAGCCAGCTGCTTCCTGACACGGCTGGGGAGCAGGTCATGCCTGGTCCTCAGGCCTCATCACCTGCAGGCACCCACGCTCCTGCGTCCAGGGCTGACCCTCAACTGGCCCCTCAAAACCATCTTGCTCAGCTCCTGGGAGTCACCACAGCGCCAACAGTCCCCTCCTCGGTCCTTCACATGGTTCCCCTGCTCTGCTGGCTGAGCTGCCGGCACAGCTCATCACGCCATCCTTCAGTTTCTCACCTGAGTTCCTGCACCGCCTCACACAGTTTCTCGTGTTTCCCCAGCTTGTCGTCGTTTGTCATGGGATCCCTCACAGCTCCTCACAGCTCCCACAGGTCACTCACATGCGTCCCCACACAACCCCTCACACAGTTCCTCTCATCATTCATCACGATTCTTCACAACATCCAGATACAGTTCTTCACAAGCTCCACGCACACGTCCCTCACGCTCCTTACACCATCTCACACACTTCGTCTCACATTTCCTCAGCTCCCCAGAGCCCACGAGTCCTCACAATTTTGCACACAGTTCCCACACACTCCTCACACCTTCTTACACAGCCCCCCTCCCAGGCCTCTACGCAGCTCCCCGCACTGCCCCACACTGTTGCTAGCAGTCTAACGGTCTAACGGTTCCTCGCGGCTCTCTCAGCGTCTCACACAATGACTCACACCTCCTCACACAGCGGGTCCTTATCTACTTCCTCTCATGGGCACTCCATGATCCTCAGAGACCCTCCCCAAGGTTCCCGCTGAGCCGCAGCTTCACACGTTTCCTCACACAGCTCCACACACACTGTCAGACCTCCAGCTCTGCACACAATTCCCGCACTTTCCACACACAGTTTCTCGGTCTTCGCACAGCTCCTTACAATTCCCAGAGACCCTCCGTCTCCTCACAGGGTCACATGCCGACCTCCCCCGACACGGTCCACACTCATGCACACTTCAACAGTTGCGCTTGCCTTTCCTCACACTTCTCCACAGGTCCTGACACCTGCCCCAGAGCTTCTCACGGCTCCTCACGGCTGTACACAGTGTCCCGTTTCCTGTGCGCTCTCACCTCCTCACAGAGCTCCTCACAGCCCACTCTGGACCCCCTGCCATGGCACGCGCCTCCCCTCACAGCTGCTCACACACCCGCACGGCACCTTCACAGTTGGGCTAGTTCCTCTCAGATGCGCCTGTGGTCCCTCTCCTGCCTTCTCACGAGTCCTAACGCCCGTGTCCCCCCACAGCCCCCCACACTGACCAAGCTCTTCCCACCTCATGCCTCAGGACTCAGGGCCGCACAGCTGAACGTGGGCACCGCCTGCCCGCTCGGCTCCTCCACGCCCCCCAGGCGCCCTGGGGCCGCCTCTCCCGTGACGCCCCCCAGGCCATGCCAACAAGAGGCGCCCACTCGGGTCACCCTCACAGCCCGGGCGGCCCTGTCCTTTACGAGGCTCATCCCTGTGCTCGTCCCTGTTAGTTCACGATTATCTCTGCCGTCTCTCATCCACCCCGCAGCCTGCTCCCCGCTCATGGGCCCCGCCCAGCTCCGAGCAGGGCTGCTGTGTCCTAGGCTCCCACCGCCTCCCCCGTCCCCACCAAGGGCTGAGACCTTCCCCCATAAGAGAGGAAGCACTGCCTACCTTGTTGGGCCCAGAATCCTGCAAAAGCAAACACAGAGTCTGAGGACAGAGCTCTGGGCCTGGGGTGAAGGCCGCAGCTCTGCCCACACCCCCCTGCACCCCACTGCTGCCTGTCACGGCCGCCGGCTCTTGCTCTGCCCTCAGCCCTCAGAGCAGGATGGAGCAGCATCTGAGTTCACACACCCCACATCCTCCACCAGGCTGAGCCTTCACTCGAGGGTCTCAGCTCCTCCTGAGGGGTGGCCTGGGGAGCACCCAGGGTCATAGCACCCGGAGCCCAGGGCCACCCTCAGGGCCTGTGAGGGAGATGGCACATTCCGGTCTCACAGGCTGTGAGGAACGATGGGGTCCTGGCTCCGCCTCCAGCCGGGGACTCCCTCCCCACACTCTGCAGCTTTCCCGTGAGCCCAGCCCACAGCATGGACAGGGCCTGAGCAAGGGGCCGCTCCCAGTGTCCCCCACCCCTGCTTTGTCCCCCGGGCGGTAGCCCGGGCCCACTCACCATCTCGGCCAGCGCGGAGATGACCTTGCCCAGGGTGGTCAGGGACTTGTTGATGTTGGCTCCCTCCTGCAGGGGATGACGCGGCCGGTGTCAGGTGGCCTCGGAGCCCCTCCTCACATGGGACCCCGACCTGAGCCAGGCTGCTCTGATGGAGGCTCAGTGCCCAGCCCGCTGGCCTGGGGGCCCTATGAACCCTCCCGCCCCCCCCCTCCCATGAAGGCAGGACCAAAGGGGGCGCAGGAAATCAACTCCCCTTCCCACCACCCCACTGGGTGTCCGTCCACTTTCCCCTGAGCTGTGCTGTCCCCCTCCCCTCAGACCACCCGGGCATCAGGCCCCGCTGGGCAGTCTGTGCTAGTAGATGCAGACCCTCCTGGGGACAGCCCTACCTTCAGGCGCGTGCCCTTGGCCCCTGTGGAGTCGGCCCGCTCGCTCCCAGCCAGGTCCACCAGGCTGATTTTGCTCACCTGTGAGGACACAGGTGTCACACGCAGGAGCTGGATGCCCAGTGGGGCCCGTCCCCCGGGGTGCAGCCTGCAGGGCCCACCCTCCCGGGCCAGTGTCATCCACCGTCAGCTCTTGCCGCTCTGCCGTGGGAGCCCACCGCCCCTGGGAGGTTGCATCCCGGCCCCGCACCTGCACCCCGCTGCCCCCTGCATGCTGGCTGCTCTTCACCCGCATGTCACCATCACTGAAACCCACTCCACAGGCCAGGTTCACTGCACGGTGGGATTTGAACCGAGTTCTGGGAGCCCCTCTGCCACTGTTCAGCTGGCCTGTGGGGATGCAGCTGCCTGCAGAGCTGCCCCAGCAATGGGGAGGGACACCTGCACTTGCTCAGCCTGGGCGGGTCGCCACATGCTCCTGGGGGAGGCCCACGCCCTTCAGAGCCACAGAGGCTGCACACAGGACCCCCCCCCCAGTGCCCAGAGCCTGAGGTGTAGGAGCAGCAGGCAGCCCGCAGCCAGGCTGGCTCAGGCCCAGTTCTGCGCTCCCACCCTCCCAGGCCCCCAGGAGGACAGTGCCAGGCCAAGGCGACCCCGGCATCATCAGGGACCAAGGAGCCCCTGTGCAGAGCCCAGGGAGCTGCCTGAGAGAACCCTGTCCACAGGAGGCAGCCGAGCTGTCCCGGAACAGGGTCTGGATGGCAGGGTGGGCGTGGGGGCCGTCAGAGCTAACAGGAGGCTTAGGGTCAGGGCCACGGAGGGCGCCCGCCCCACTGCCCCATCCGGCACCCTCCGTCAGTGTGTCTGGTAAAGGCCCCAGGAGACGAGGCCCCTGTCCTGGCCCTCTCACAAGGCCAGGGTGCGTGGGAGTGGCATCTGGGGTGGGGGCACGGCAGGGCGCTCAGCACAAGCTCTCCTTTGTGCTCACAGATGCCGGCACCCACAGTCAGGGGGGTGTCCCAGGCTGCACCGCGGCCACAGTCAGCCGGTGACGGGCACTCACTCAACCCGAGGCCTTCAACCCTGCCCTGTGAGGGCCCCGAGGCATCCCCGGGCAGCGGGGCTGTCCTGCAGTGCAGCCCAGGGGACACCCTTCCCGGGCCCCAAAGTCTCCACCATAACTACCTTGCGGGAAGCTGATCTAAGGTCACAGCCCCTCAGCTGAGTCCCGGCCACACCCAGGCGGCACCAAAGGCCGAGATGCGGTGGCCTCTCAGGCCTGGCCAGACTCTCACCGTGGCCCAGGCGGAGTAGTGGGCTGTCAGCGCCCCATGAAGGCGCCACCTGCACCTTGCAGTTAATATCCAGCTTGGCCTCCTCGCCCCGCCTGACCGCCACCCTGCCCCACCCGACCCTCACAGCCGGCTCACTTTCTCCGTGGTGATGTTGGTCTCCGCATCATGGCGCTTCTGCGTGAAGATGATGTTGAAGACGGCGTGGGAGCGGCTGCTGGTCTCATTCATGTTCGTGGCCGCCACCGTCCTGGGGAACAGAAGCCACACGCAGTCACCTGGCATCCCACGGTCAGACGTGAGGGCCGCAGGCGAGAACATGAGACGTCTGCCGGGGCCGTCTTGTCAGAGCTCGGGCAGGGGCCACGCCACCTGCCCACCTCATCCGCTGTGGCTCCTGCAGCCTCCAGCTCGAGCCTGGCACTCGGGGAGCTGTAACTGGGGGGTCTCGGCTTCCAGGGGTTCAGCAGAGCCCAGCTATTGCTCACTCAACGCCTGGGGCAGGGGTCTGTGGGCAGTGACATGGAAAGACCCCCCAGGAAGGGAAAGAGGGGCGCACTGTCCCACCCAATGCCAGTTGCTCCAGGAGAAGGCCTGAGGCTGCCTGACCAGAGGCCAGTGTTGGACCCAGTGCCACCGACACGCAGAGACCCCGGGGCTCACTGCCTGACGGCTCCCTGCAGAGAGAGGCCCCCGCGGGGCCACAACCGAGTGCCGGGTGTCGGCTGCTCACCCAGTCTTCCTCACCCTCCCAGGAGCCCCTAGGTAGCAGACGGGCGGCTGTTGCCATGACAACCAGGGCAGATCCTCCTGGGCTGGGAGGTCCAGGGCATCGAAGCCACGGAGACCAATAGCTTGGGGCTGGCAGTGCCTTGAGCCAACCCTCTCTGCACGCCCCGAGCAGGCAGAGCTGGGCCTCACAGCCTGGCCCAACCCAGGGCAGCCCTAGCCGGAGCCTCTAGGAGGAGCAGGCCCTGTGTAGGTGATGGTATCTCCTGCACTGGGCGAGCCAGAGGTCCCTTGCAGGCAGGTATGTGCCCTAAATGGCCTCAGACCCAATCAGGGCCCTGGACAAGCCCCATGAGAACACCAACAGGCACCCCAAGGCCCAGTCTTCCTCAGAGAGATTCAAGGCTGCACTTGTGATGGAGTGGGCAGGGAGGGTGGGCGCATCACTCGCACACACCGGGCCTTGTTCCCTGAGTCCATGAGGTCTTGGATGTCATTATAGGAGGTGACCGCCAGCTTGGACAGGTCCTCCACGTAGGGACCCAGCAGTGGGTGCTCCCGCACACGCAGGTTGCCCTTGTTCTTAGGGTTCAGGAGGTCACGGACACGCTCACAGTAAATCTCCATGTAGCTGACCTGCAGGACAGAGTTGACATCAGGGACCCCCAAGGTGGGGGAAATAGGGAACACCATGTGCCCAAGTCACCCAGTGGGACCAGGGCCCCTGCTGGAATGTGTAAGCTGCCGGCTGGCCCAAGGAAGTCACACTGGGGTCAGCTCGGCCACAGCCCAGCCCAAATCATGCAGCTCAGAGTAGCTGCTCAATAAACACCATGGAGATAACACTGCCCCTTCCAGTGTCCAGTGTGGGGCAGGCACATTTGCAACATACATGCAAGAATGACAAGATAAGGGCACAGACCAGTGGGGGGATTGGCTTTAGGTCAGAAAAGCCACGCTCCAAGGGACAGGTGGCGGGGAGACCTACCTCCACGGAGTAGGACATGTTATCGTTGGTAGTGTCGTTGATGCGGGAGAAGAGGTCCTCGCAGAGCTGCCGGGATAGAGGACACAGTCAGATGTGAGGCTGGGCTGTCCCCAGAGCCCTGCTTCTCGAGGTGCTGGGCTCCTGCACCCCAGCAAGGATTCTGCTCCCCGAGCCCCTCCCACACCCTCACGGTCCACCTTAAAGGCACGGAGAAGGCCTGTAGCCAAGGAGTCACTGTCTTCTGATAACTCAGGGGCCCCCGCCTGACATCTGATCCTCTCCTGCTCCTCCCACCATCCTCACCTGCATGAGGTGGAGGATCTACCATGCTGCAGACCACCTGACATTCTCCCCTCCCTGACCAAGTCCAGTACTGACCAGCTCAGATTTGGAGACCTGCCTAGCGGGCATCCTCTGTCCTGAGCACCTCTCCCTGCCTGGACCACCAGCCCTCACAGCTCTCCCCAGGAAAGACTGACCCCACCAGCAGCTGTCCCAGCCTTCCTGTTATGGGTGTGACCGCGGTGGTCGCTGGCCAGGGCTGGGCCCCTCCCGCAGCCACCATCCATGGACCTGGGTCTCCAGCCTCTTCACAGCCAGTCTGCCCCATGCTGCCTCCTGCCCAGGCCCCAACCTCCTCCTGGTTTACCTTCCCTCCTGCTCCCTGCTCTCCGGGGGGCCTGGTCCGCCCTTCCCAGGCCCCGCCCTCCCCGGGCCTCGCCCCTCCCCAGGCCCCGCCCCAGCCAGCCTCAGACCACACTCCATCTGCACAGCCTTCTTCAGGCCCCGCCCCAGGCCCCGCCCCAGCCAGCTTCAGACCACACCCCATCCGCGCAGCCCTCCGCAGGCCCCGCCCTGCCCGCCGCCTGCCTGCGGGATGATGCCCTGCTGGTCCTTCTCCTGCTTGCCCATCATGGTGTAGGACTTGCCAGCCCCAGTCTGTCCGTAGGCGAAGATGCAGACGTTGTAGCCTTCGAAGGCGTGCTGCAGCATCTCCTCTCCGATGTCGCGGTACACCTGCTTCTGAGAGGCGTAGTTGATGTCTTCCGGCTGCGGGACGAGAGGGGAGCAGCTGCAGGAGGCTGGGGTGCCGAGACCTCCGCCCGCCAGGTTCTCTGAGCACCCGCATCGCACCATGGGCTCCCGGGGGCCAGGGCCAGTGCGGTGGAGAGGACGCCTGCCCACCCACCCCCTCACAGGACACCTGGAGAGGGGAAATAAGGGGGGGGGGGGGCTTCCGGTGGGAGCGGTAGGAGAAGCCATCAGGCTAGGGCCTCACGGAGGGAAGGGCATTTCTGCAGAGGGAACAGCATGTGCAAAGGCTGGGAGGTGGGAGTACACAATGTGGTGCCTGAAACCAAGCTTGGTGTGGCGGCCGTGGAGTGACAAGGTGGGACTGGAGAGGCAGCAGGGCAGGGGCCCAGAGGCTGGGCTGTCACCCCTGGACACTGTCCTGAAGACAGCGACCACTTTAGGCAGGACCAGGGGCACCCTGACTGTGAGAGAGGAGGGGCTGGAAGGTGAAATGGGGAGCCCTGGGACCAGGCTCTCAGAGATGTGACTCAAGGTGGGCCCTGACCCAGGGGCAGAGGGCCTGGACACCTAGGATGCAGGGGGCTGGGGGATGGCAGGACTGGGTGTGGACTGGATGGAGGAGGTGGGGGGTGAAAAGCCCAGAGTTCTCCCAGTCTCCCAGGGGAAGTGGAGTGGAGGAGGGCGTGGGCAGGCCAGTGTCAGGGGGGCAGGATCAGCTTCGGACACAGCCTGGGATGTCTAGGGAAGAGGGGAGGCTGCTGGGCAAGTGGACGTACAGCTCAGACCCTGGGAAACTGCCCCTGGTGCTCCGACAGCCCCTTGGTCCCCGTCACAGCAGGGAACAGTGCATGTAGCACCTGCACTATGACCTTCCACGCACAAGGCAACTGAGGAAAGCAGGCCCCTCCCCACGGCTTCCACCTAGGCCCACACCTCCCACATCAGTCCTTCAGGGGAGCGGGTGGGTCCCTCGCCCCACTGACTCAGAGAGGTCAAGGGACTGGCGGAGGATCACACAGTGAGCAGGGCGGAGCTGGCTTCCACCCCCCCCAGAACCCCAGCCCTGGGCTTACCGAGGTGTGTGACCAGTAGGAGTAGTCGAAGCTGAAGCTTTTGGGCGTCTCCTTGGGCTGTTTGGGGTTAACGATGGCTGCAGGGAGGGAGACATGCATAATGGTTAGCACTGCCCTGCAGGGACACACCTCCTTCAGGAACTCAGGGCGTCCTAGTGGGAGAGGGCTCCAGGCCACTCCCCACCACGGCATCCCATTTGAGGAGCACGGCACCCTCCTCCCCGTACTTGGAGATGCAGGCCATGCTGCCCACCCCTCGGACCGGCTTTCCTCAGCTGCCAGGGGCTGGGGCCCTTGCCTTCCTGAGCTCCAGGACCCCACACCCTGCCCTGCCAGCCGTGTCCTGGGTGACCTGTAACTCTCACTGAGAGAGCAGACCCCACCCCTGCAGCAGGCTGAGTTACAGCCCTCAGAATTCACACATCGCTGAGTCCTTACCCCTTTCAGAATTCACGCATGGAGTCCTGACCTCAGGATGTGACCTTATTTGGAGACAGGGTCTGGCAGGTGGGCCTGGTAAGGAGGAGGGGGCACTGGAGTGGATGGCCCTGACACCACGGGACTGGTGTTCTTATAAAGGGATGTGCCACAGACACACACGTGGGGAAGGCCACGTGAAGATGGAGGAGGAGATCGCAACCGCGCTTCTGCAGGCCAGGAGACGCCAGCATCTCCAGAAACCACTAGAGGCAAGAGCCATAGAGAAGGCTGAGCGCCAAAGAACTGACGCTTTCAAACCGTGGTGCTGGACGAGACTCTTGAGAGTCCCCTGGACTCCAAGGAGATCAAACCAGTCAATCCTAAAGGAAATCTACCCTGAATATTCCCTGGAAGGACTGATGCTGAAACTCCAATACTTTGGCCACCTGATGGGAAGAGCTGACTCATTGGAAAATATCCTGATGCTGGGAAAGACTGAAGGCAGGAGGAAAAGGGGCCGACAGAGGATGAGATGGCTGGATGGCATCACTGACTCAGTGGACATGAGTTTGAGTAAACTCTGGGAGATGGTGAAGGACGGGGAAGGCTGGTGTGCTGTAGTCCATGGGGTTGCAAAGAGTCAGACACAACTGAGCGACTGAGCAACAAGAAAAAGAGGTGAGAGAGATGGGGAGTAGGTTCTCCTCCCTCTAAGAAGGAACACCTTGATATCACAGCTGGTGACACCTTGATCCGGGACTCAACAGCCTCGGGACCTGTTGTCTAAGCGGCCCCATCTGTGGCACTCTGCTCTGGAGCCCTGGGACACTGGGACCTGCACCCCAACCCTGGCCACCCTGGCCACCCTGGCCTTGACCGGCTTGGCAGGCAGGGCCCTTGCTGTGTGCTCCAGAAGGTCTTGCTTATGACCCAGGAGTTACCAGAAGCCCAGTCCCCAGGGCTGACCCGGCTCCGGGCCCCACGCCCCAGGTTTGAGGAGTTCTAGGTGATGACTCGGCACCCCTGGGAGGTCGGCAGGAGGGAGCGGGTGACTGACCATCACAGCCCTTTCTTTGGAGCCAAAAGGGGGTCACGTCATCCATGCCACCTCCAGGAGCAAGGCTGAGAGGAGACCTAGCTGCCCGGGTTTCAACTCCCGCTGGACGTGGGGACGTGGCCGCCGGAACCTCGGCACAGACAATGCCAGCACCGTGGAAACGACAATCACAGTGCCCCTGAGCGTACACAGGCCCTGGCACCCACAGTGCCCCAGCTCTGCCCACCCTGTTGCCCCACCCCGCCCAGCCCCCTCTCCTTCGCTGGCTGCACCCCCTGCCCCCCACCCCCACCCCCACCCCGGTGCTGATGCTGTCCGGGCGCTGGGGTGTCTGCCTGCACTGGAGCCCCCGGCCCCCCTAGGGACAGGGCACAGACATGCTCAAGGAACCTTGAGTGGGCAGGGGACAACCCGCTGCCAGGGTCAGTGAGTGGGGAGTGGCCTCAAGGAGAGCCCGCGGGGAGACCGGCGGGCGGAGTTGCTCTGGCTCCGGACCTGCTGTCACCTGCCCCCTCTCCCACCGGCGCAGGGTCTGTGGTGTGATTGTGACCCCACCCTGTTCTGACCCCGGGGTCCTGTGGTGTCCCCATCACAGACGGTCCTGGGCTCCAGAGGGGACGGCCCTCCCCAGGGTCCAGCCCAGGCCTGCTCTCCACCGACGCCTGTGAGCCCTCACCAGGGCGACCTCCCTGGGCCAGGGGGACAGGGCAGAACCCAGCCCCCAGCACTGAGGCGATCTGGTGGAGGGGGGCTTCCCATGTAGCCTCGTGTCTCCTCCTCCTGAGGGTCTGAGGAGGGGCCGGGAGCCTGGGCTTGTCAGGGACTCAGCGCCTCCGCCCCTGCTCTGGTCACACCGGGGACAAAGACGGGCCCTGTGGGGCAGGAACAGCAGGGCAGGGGCTGAACCAGGATGGGCCGCTTTCTCGGAGTCTGAAGGCCCCACACGCCGGGAGCCCCCTCCACTCCTTCCAGGAGCGTGTGCTCAACGCTGAGGAATTCCGTGGATCTGGGGTTGAACCCCAGGGGGCTTGGAACTGATGCAAGGGCAGTATTTACACCATGGAAATGGGCAAACAGAGGGTGTGTGTGTGTGTGTGTGTGTGTGTGTGTGTGTGCGCCAGAGGGTGTGTGTGTGTGTGTGTGTGTGTGTGTGTGTGTGTGCCAGAGGGTGTGTGTGTGCGCGCCAGAGCAAGAGAGGGGCTAGTTTAGTGACAGGCCACTGCTTACCACCTGCGAGATTTAGGAAGCGGCCTCGCTGGACGGAGACAGAAACATCAGTGTCGGGGTCTGGGGGACTTTCTCTCGGCATCAGGCTCATGTCAGGAGGGTCCTCCAGGTAGCATGAGGAGTCGTCCTGCCCAGCAATGCCCCCACGCCCCCAGCAAGGCCCTGCAATGCTCTGCCAGGCATGGTCCTTGTCCCTGGCCCATCTAGTTCCATGTCTGAGTCCCCACGGGAATGTCACCCCCAGATCAGTGAGGGCCTCAGTCCTGCTCCCCAGGCCTGACACTGGGCATGGAGCCTGGTACAGGCTGGGGCTCAGTGATGTCCCCTCTGACGTGGGTATGAAGGGACCCCCCCCCCAACTTTCTTCTCCCGGGTTCTGAGGGGTGTTGACCTGACCCCACCCAGCCTCCTTTCCCCTATACAGGAGCATCCTCGGCCCTGAGGGGCTCAAGGCAGAAAAGGAGGCTGTGTGGCCCCTGCAAGTGGACAGTCCGTCTCGACCTCACAGGTGGGCCCCGAGAAGAGGCAGCTCAAGGCAGGGAGCGCCCAGGGCATCTTGGCCTGGGGCCTGCTCGTGACAGCGGGCTCCCAGCCCCTCGCCACGGCTGCTGACCAGGGCCCTGCCTTTGACACCACATGCCCGAGCCATTCCTCCAATACACAAGCTCGCAGCCAGGTCACCACCTCCTGGCCACACCCATGCTCCCTTCTGTGGTCTCCCAGGCCCAGGGTCACTCTGTTTGGAGCCCAGAACATTCTAGAACAGTGATGGCATGTGGGGCCAACTTCTCTGAGGACTTGGGTGTTGAGAACACACACGAGCTGCTGGTCAACAAGGGCCTTTGTGCAACTAGCAGGGTCTGTGTGGGCAGAGGAGACCGTCAGGGGGGTCCTGATGGACCTTCCAGAATGGCAGTCCGTTCCCTAAAACACACAGCAGGCCCAGCTGGCCAGGGTCCAGCCTTGCAGGCAGGGAGGCCAGGCTGGGCAAGGGCCTGTGGGGCCTGGTGGGGCTGGAGAGCCTGGCCTGAAGGCATCCACCCTCCCACAGGCACTCGCTTAGGCTGAGCAGCGTTCTCCCCAAGTTCATGTCCACTTGAACCTCAGAATGTGACCTATGACCTTACAGAAATAGGGTCCCTGCTGTAACACCTTCTCCAGCCTCAAGGGGGCCAGGCTGGAGATTTAACAGAGCCAGGCCCTGGACAGCCCTCTGCCTGCGTGCGGGCAGTAGCTAGACAAGACCCCAGCTTCCTGGGGAGGTCACCCAGAGGTGTGTCCTGTATTAACAGGTCCCAGCAAGCTGGGCCCTGTTCCTGCAGGTGGTGGCCACCTGCTCACCAACACCCCTTCGCAGCTTCTGTGCCCCCACAGTGAGACCAGGGCACCTGAACCCTCATCTCAGGTCTGCTGCTGGGCACCTGGTGGAGACAACACCATTGATGAGAGTCACTATGAGCCCCCGATGTACCTGGGTGCCGTGCTCAACAGTCCCCCTCACAGGCTCCTCCCGGGGCCTCTACAACATGCCCCAGGGCCCCTGCAAAGACCCCCCAGCCCAGATCCCCTTCCCCAGATCCCAGTGGTGCCCCAGAACACCCCCAGGACAGGACACCCCCCAGCCATACCCGAATCCTCAGCCCTCACAGCACTGGGAGGCGGCCAGCATCCGCCCCAAGTGCCCCTCGCCTGGGGCAGACCCTTCCTCCAACCCTGTGGACGATGGAAGTTGTCCCCCACCCCACCTCCCACCCCCAGGGCTCCCCGTTCACCTCCTACAACCTGAGGACCACTGGGTGCAGGTTCCACCAAGGAGCCCACGGGAGACAGCTCCAGGTGCAAGCTGCCCGCCAAGCCACGCCAACCACACAGCTGGGAGATGAAGAATTCCCTCCTGACACTAAGCGTGGGGCTGGGCTCCTGGTCAGCAGGAGGTGATCCAAATGCTGGTTCCACTTCTGGGGCCCCAAACAAGCCTGCTGACCCCCGATGTGAGAAGCAAAGATGCCTACTCTAGGGTGGGTGAGGGTGGGTGGGGGTGGACGGGCCTCCAGATGTCAGCAACACCCTGCTTCTTGGTCTGGGAATGGCTCAGTGTCCCTAGGAGCATGTACTCTGTCCCCTCTCCCCGCGAGCATGCGCCCTGTCCCCTCTCTCGGGGAGCACACACCCTTTCCACTCTCTCTGGGATCACACGCCCTGTCCACTCCTCTGACGACACGCCCCAAGTCAACAGAGAGGCCCCAGAGCACGCAGGCGCAAGGCTGAGTCTCTGAGGCTCTGGCAGCTGGGTGTGTGCCCTGGAGGGGCCTGCAGGCCACACTGACTCTCTCAGAACCGCCATCCTTTCTCTCACTACATCTTCCTGTCGACCCTATGCCTCCTACTTCTCAGAAAGGTTTGAGTTGACTTACAATTAGAAATAAAGAGCACACACAAGATGAGAAATCAAGAACCTTGTGTTCTGGGCTGAAAAGTACCCTTCCCAAATTCACGTCTCCCCCAAACCTCAGAATGGGAGAAGGAAGATCTCTGAAGATGAACACAGCTGTTGAAATGAGGTCACACAGGATCAGGGTTGCTCCTAAATCCAGTGGCCAGTGTCCGTACGAGGCCACACAGAGACCCAGACACGCAGGGGAGAAGCCCCGTGACGATGGAGCAGGGGGAGGGGTGTGCAGGCGTGGCCGTCGCCGGAGGCCACAAGAGGCAGGAAGAGTCCTCCTCCAGCACCAACACCCGGAGGCCCCCCGTCAGCACCTCGGGTTTGAACTCTAGCCCCCACGACTGCGAGAGAATATACTACTGCGGTTTTAAGCCACCCGATTTGTGGCCTCTGTTCCTGCAGCCCCAGGAAACCACGCATGGTGTGGATGAGGGGGCCCTGGGGCCGCGCATGGTACTCACTGGTGGTGCTCCCCGACATCTGGATGATACACTTGGACTCGCGGCTCATCTCTCGAGAGTTGAAGGGGCGGACGCGCACCGCCACCTTCACCGAGGCCCCGGCCATCTCTGCGGCCTCTGTGGGTCACTCCTAGCAGCGGTGGGAGCCCCAGTGAGCAGGGGAGACACCTTGGGGAGAAGGGAGACATGAGTTAGAAACAGTATCCAGAAAGGCAGGGCAGGCATTTCTGGCCATGGAACCCCTTCTAGTCCAGCCCTGGCGACACCCACTCAGATGACCAGTTCATGAGGAGGAGGGACGGAGTGGGCGGCTGTGGGTGAGAAAGGCCTTGCATGTTAGGGAAGACAGTCAACGGGATGAGAGGAGCCTGAGAAAGCGGCAGCCTGACAAGAAGCAGCTAATTCACTCCGGGACGGGAAAGACGGCAGGTGCCTCTGGAGTCACAGGCTGAGTGGGGCTGCCCAAGGTGACTTAGAGAAATGCACATGGGGGAGCCCCACGTGAAGAAAAGACGGGGCTGGCCAGCTGAGGACCAGGTGAAAACCACCAAAAGGCAGGGCTTCACCGGCTGCTCGGGTGCAGGAGACTGCAGCGGCCAGGGCAGGAGACACGATTTGACCACTGGTCCAGGATCCCACACGGCAGAGCAACTGAGCCTCCGAACCACCTCCAGTGAGCTCACGCGCCCTAGAGCCTGTGCCCTGCAGCAAGAGCAGCCCGCACAACGCAGCTAGAGTGTAACCCTGCTCACCGCACTGGAGAAAAGCCCACACAGCAACAGAGACACAGCACAACCAAAATAAGTCAAGAAGCTTTTTTTTTTTGAAGGCAGACCACAGGCAGTGTTCTCGCCCACAGCCTCAGAGAGAACCAGCCTGCTGACCCCTTGGTCTGGGATATCCAGCCTCCAGACTCAGAGACAATACACTCCTGTTGTCTGTGCTACTTTGTGACAGCAGCTGTTAGCTCCAGCAGAGCAATGAAGACCCTGAGACCCCCACCCCTACCAGTGAACTCCAGGACGTGCCCCCCCAGCCCCCCCGACCAGCGGGAGGCCAGGGGGTACCCTCGGGGAGACTGAGGCTCTGCAGCCTGGAGCTCTGAGGACCAGCTGAGGGTGGATGTGAAGAGCCCAGTGAGATGGCTGGCAGGGGGACCCCAGCCTCCCGCTCCTGCTGCGGGGCCTCTAGCGTGCTGGCCCCCAGGGAGACTGAGCAGGATCACACCCTCTAGTGAGACACACAGACTAAAACAAAGAGGGGGAGCACAATAGGTAGAGACGGAGCAGGAAAGTGTCAGTCGTGTCCGACTCTCCATGGGCCACAGCCCGCCAAGCAAGGATACTGGAGCGGGTTGCCATTTCCTCCTCCAGGGGATCGTCCCGACCCAGGGATGGAACCCAGGTCTCCTGCACTGCAGGCAGATTCTTTACCTTCTGAGCCACAAATGTTAAACGCTTTGTGATTCACATCCTCAGAAAGAAAAGTCACTCATCCATGAGCAAGTGAAGGATGCTATTGTTAAAAGAAACTTTGAATGAGTAAGAAAAAGTTCTTGGAAATTAAGACTATAAAAACAGAACCTTTAAAAGTAAACAAAAAGCTTGGAAATTAAGTAATGTTTTCATGCTAGAAAAGAAATAAAATTTGAGGATCAATGAAAAGAAACTATTAAAGAAATAATTCAAGAAAACTTCCCAGCATTGCCAGTTATGAGTTTCCAAATTCAGAGGTCTACCTACCCCACCTGCTATAAAAGGTCATAAAACACAGCAAATGGTGAACTTTCAAGAGTTCCAGGCTAAAGGGAAGATTCCAGAGAGAAAGGCAGGCCACAGAGGAGGGAGACTCAGAATGGCACCATCATCTCATGGACACTGGAGGAAGAAACACTTTCGGATTGCTGAGCAACAGTGGCAACATTCAGCCCAGAACTCTGAGTTCAGGAAAACCACAGCCGGGGGGAGGGTGAAAGGGAGAGGAGACCCAGGAAGACTCTGGAAGAGGCGGGAACCTGTGCTCCACACATGAGGAAGACGTGGGTGGGGTCCCAGCCAGAGGACAGTGAAAGGGTCCCAGGAGGGCCCTGGGGCTGCCTGGAGGAGGACACCCCCGATCAGAGGGCAGTGGAGGGGACCCACCCAGGGGCAAGACAGTGCTGCAAGGCCGGAGGTGGTCTCCCATTCAGAGAAGAGTCCATCTGAGGCTTTGATCAGAGATCAGTGATGAACCCATGCATCAGCTGTCAGTTATTTCTGATAAAATTTTCTACAAGAAGGAAAATACAGGGACTTCCCTGATGGTCCAGAGGGAAAGAATCCACTTTCCAGTGCAGGGGATGAGGGTTTGATCCCTGGTCAGAGAACTAAGATCTCACACACCACATGGCAACTAAGCCCAAGCACTGCAACTAGAGGCTCTGTGAGCCCCAACGAAAGATCAGCGTGATAAACAACGATCCACATACAGCAACCAAGACCCGACTCAGCCAGATAAATAAATATTAAAAAACAGCAACACAGAAGCAGAGTGCACTAGAGCAGCAGGAGAGACTGTTCACCAGTCCTGCTGCTGTAAACAACACACTACATTAATCAACACACAGAAATCATGGCAGGAAGACGGGAGACAAGTGCCAAGTGCTGAGGTGTCGTTGATGGCGCGACGGTGCAGACAAGCTGACTGTCCCGGGGGGAGCTAAATGGTGCAGACAAACCAGGACATAGGGACTCCAGGGTCGGAGGCACGGGTGGGGCTGCTTCTCACAGAGACCCTCCCAGCCCCAACGGACCTCGATGCCACGTCCGCAATGTGTTACTTTGGTGATATTTTAGGAACAAACAGAAGAGAAAAGCCAGAAAAGAAACTGAGGCTTGGAGGCCCACAGTGAGACCCAGCTCGGGGTCTGTGCCTGAGGAAGGAGGGCGGGGAAGCAGCCAGTGTTGGTCGCCCCCCAGGTGTGAAGGTGAAGCTGGCCGTCACGTCCACTTGCGGGTCACACTCACACGAGCAAGCAGTCCTACTGGGGATGCGGGCCTCGGACAGCCTCCGAGCTAGGTCTGTGCCAGCTCGACAGGACTGACCTCCCTGGGCTGGAAGCCCCCATGCAGGAGGTGAGTGGATGGAGCAGCACCCGAGACTCGGATGAGGGCAAGCAAGAGGGGCTTGGTTTCCAGGCTGAAAAGGTGGGGACTCGGGCAGAAGCAAGGCCTCTATGTGGCAGAGGGGCCCACCTGATGCCCCATCCTTCCCATTTAGGAGGGTGGCCCCCAGACTCCCAGGAGGGGAACCCGGGGACGGGCAGGACCTGGCGCATAGGGCACCTGCTTTCTCCCATCCCTCCCCCTCCCAGGGGGCCCTGGAGACCCAGCAAGGACAAGTGAGTTTTGTCCAGTACAGCGGGCTGTGGCCCACTCCGCCATGGGCCACAGTCAGGGTGGGGTATGTCCAGGAGAAGCGGCCCGGGGCCCTGAAAGGCCAGGCGGTGTGAGGTGTGGTGAGGTGTCACCCCCAGTCCCAAAGCGGCGGCACACAGGGCCGATTGTCCCTGTGGACAGCAGCCTAGTCACCAGCACAGGGCCAGCCGGTGACGCTGGGCACGCAGAGCCTCAGCCCCACCTGGCAGAAAGGCAAAATCCACGGGAACCAAGTGTGCCCTGAGCCCCGGCCTCTGCAGAGCTGTTTCACGTCCTCCTCCTCCTCAAGCCCCAATAATGCCCCTGTGCTGAGAGCCCCCGAGGGAGGCCAGTGCCCAGAGCTGCCCCCAGGCAGCCTCCGCAGTGCAGAAGGAAGAGGGTTGGGCAGCCCCGGGCCATCAGGACCATAGGGGGCCAGTCCTAGTGGGCTCAGCCCAGCCAGGAGCCGCCTTGTGACTCCTCCCTGGAGCCCGAGTCCAGCCACCAGCTCTCATGAGACTCAGCACACGCGTCATCGCCTGTGACAGGGGCAGTGACCAGCTGGGCTCTCTGCAAGTGAAAACATGACCCCCACATGGCCAGGCCTTTAAGTCACCAACATGCCAAGGGCATTCACAGCAGGGTGTCCATGCACACCCTCCCCTGGGCTCCTGCCAGCGGCCACAACTTGGTGTGGTCTCCAAGCCAGTAGGAAAGGGGGCGATTTACTCAGCCAACCAAAAGGGTGGGGTAGACTGCCCTAACCAACAGGACAGACATCTGCACAATGCTGCCTGTCCTAACTCGGCCAGTCCTAACCCTCGTAGATCCTGGGTTGAGTCCTGAGGCCACGCCCAGGGTGGAATCACGTCACAGCGATTGGTGCAGGCCTGGGGGCGGGGCCAGTCCCAGTCTTGCCTTTATCTCAGCTGTGTGACTCAGCCCCTGGGCCTCGGTTTACCCATCTGCATCATCATCGGGTTGAGGAGGTTGACGCTGAAGTGATTTGGTTCTGGGGTCCCAGACCTCCAGGGAGAGTGACTTCCCCAGGGCTGGAGGGAGAGGTCGTGGCCAAGTTACTAGGAATAGGCCAAATGGGGAACAGCTTCCCTAGTGGGAAAAAAAAGGAGTAATATCTAGTTACCTTGCATGATTTTTCATGCATTATTGAAACAAAATGTAGATAAATCACTTAGCACAAGGCCCGGCATATGGAAGGAATGAAATAGAAAGCTGGTAAAAATTTCTAGTAAGTAGCAGCTTTTCCTTCCCCAGGGCTGCAGGGCAGTGGCCGATGCTATTGCTGCTCCCCCATGGATACGCAGGGCTGCGGAGGGGCTCCCAGGAAAGGGGAGGCGGCAGGCTAGGGACAGCAAACTGCTGGTCACAGCAATGGCCAGGAGCTCCAGGAAACAGGTAGCCCAGAGTTCTGGGGGTCCCTCCTCATCATTGTTGTTCAGTCGTTCAGTTGCCAGGGCTCCCCTACTACTGTTTGAAATGAACTCAATGCCCGTTAAGTCCTGAGCCTCCTGTCACCAGAGGCATCCAAGCAGAGCAGAGGCCTGGAGTCTCTTTGAGACCCTCCCACACTGAGGGTCCATGACACCTCCACTTCTGAAAAGATCTGCTTCAGCCTCCCCTGTAATCATCACCCTCTGGACGGTCTGACCAAAAGACCCCTTTCCAGTATGGGGGGGTGCCTCTGTGCACAGACCCAGGACCAAGGGCAGGAGGGGCTGCAGAGACCCAGGTGCCCCTCTCTCTACAGACAGGGGAGGGCATGGGCAGGGCTGGGGTCAATCCTGCAAACTCCCAGGGCCAGCTCCTCGGTGCCCCAGGACTCCCCAGAACAGGCTGGACAGGAGCAGGACTGTCCTCTCAGGCGACAAAGCTCACCCAGGTTACAGGGAGACGAGAAAGTACCAGGCCGGCCAACACCCAAGGCCAAAAGCTCAGGATATGAGTGAAAGCCCAGGCGGTGGGGGCCGAATTTGGGGCTAGACCCAAGCCAGCTCCACCCTGAAGCCCCTTCCAGCCACCTGCGCGCCTCCATCCACACACCACAGATGTGTTTTCAACACTCTTTCACCTTCTTACATCCATGAATGGCCATCCAGCATGGACTGGAGGGCGTACCTCTCTGAGAATGCATGTTGCCTTATGCGGGAAAATCTTCGCACTTTTGAAACCGGCAAAAGTCTTAGGACATTCTAGCTGGAGTGGGAAGAGTAGAACAATGTGGTGAATTCCTAGTGAGAATGCAAACTAGGATGAGGATTCTAATGCACCTTCAGCAAGAGGCCCCATGCCTTAAATGTAAAGGCTGGGTCCTGTGAATACGTCATCCCAAGTCCTGAAACAGGTAATAATTAGAAACAAAGAAAATAGTTATGAAAGATGTTCAATTTGACATTGCAAAATTTTCAGTTCTCCCAGATTTAGCTATATTCATTCAGTGCAATTCCAATAAGCAAGATAGTCCAACTGGATTTTCAGTGAAGTTTGGCAAGAGTTTGGAAGAGAGTTTTGAAAAAGAAGAAAGAGGGGAGCACACCCTACCAGCTATTGTATTTACTCTAAAGCTGCAGTAGCTCCCAAAGTCTAGCGGTGATGTGAGAATGGAGGAAAGTGGAAAACATGAAGCTGGGCACAGATACACACAAACAGACAAACCCAGACCCAGCAGTGATAAAGCAGTGTTGCAGGATGGGATAAGCTTGGTTATTGGACAACTGGCTAAAGAGAGAAGAGCTAGATCTTAGTCTGGGAAAGCATTTACAAGAACATATAGGAGACTCTGCTCATGGCCCTGGGGGGAGACGGTGAACTGATACCAAACAGGAAAAACAAAGGAGGGCTTGTGCGTCCAGGTGGGGGAACGCTGGCGCTGGCGGAAGACGCTTGTTCCCTCCTCCCCTCGCCCATCCCGGCGTTCACAATGGGAGGAGCTGCACATGGGTTTTAAATCTGCTTGAAGGAATCTAAGAGATACAGAAGCCATGCGGACTGGCAGGCGGAGATTCCAGGGATGGGGCTGCTCCGAGGCAGGGGACAACTTCCCCAGCACATTCTCCCCCAGTGCTTTGCATTCCGGTCACAGGCACGAGGCTGGGAGTCCAGAGTCTTCCCATGCAGAGAGCCGTTGCTGAGGGATGGAGAACCTGTGGAGCTTTTTGGTCGAGAAAAACAGCACTTAAGAGGCCAAGATCCCAGGAGAAAGAAGCAGAGACTTAAATGGAACAAATAGTCAATCCTCCCCTTAAGACATTTGCCAAACTCCAAAGGCAGGAAGGGCGGAAGTTTGAAACTCAGGCAGAAAGCCTCTGGAAATCAAAGAGAATTCTCCCACGGTCTCAGATGCCAAGGAGACAGAAGTCAGAGTTCAGGTTCCCTGGGAGAAGGGGCCTCAGCAATCACGGCGGGACCTGATCTGAAAACCCTGGAAGGCAGAACCTGTATAATCAGGGCACAAACTCAGCGGGGCTGTTGCTGTTGTTCAGTTGCTAACCTTGCCCAACTCCATGAGGCCCGTGGACTGCCGTGCACCAGGCTTCCCTGTCCTCCACCTCCTTCTGGAGCTTGCTCAAACTCACGTCCATTCAGTCGGTGATGCCATCCAACCATCTCCTCCTCTGTCGTCCCCTTCTCCTCTTGCCTTCAATCTTTCCCAGCATCAGGGTCTTTTCCAATGAGTCATTTCTTCCCATCAGGTGGCCAGAGTATTGGAGCTTCAGCATCAGCAACAAGCCTTCCAATGAATATTCAGGTTTGATTTCCTTTAGGATTGACTGGTTTGATCTCTTTGCTGTCCAAGGGACTCAAGAGTCTTGTCCAGCACTGCAATTAGGAAGCATCAATTCTTCAGCACTCAACCTTCTTTATGGTCCAGCTCTCACACCCATACATGACTACTGGAAAAACCATAGTTTTGACTAGACGGACCTTTGTCAGCAAAGTAATGTCTCCACTTTTTTTTTTTGGTCTCTACTTTTTAACGTGCTGTCTAAGTTGGTCACAGCTTTTCTTTCAAGGAGCAAGCTTCTTTTAATTTCATGGCTGCAGTCACCATCCTCAGTGTTTTGGAGCCCAAGAGAATAAAATCTGTCACTGTTTCCATGTTTTCTCCATCTATTTGCTATTAAGTGATGGGACTGGATGCCATGATCTTAGTTTCTTGAATGTTGAGTTTTAAGCCAGCTTTTTCACTCTCCTCTTCCAGCCTCACCAAGAGGCTCTTTAGTTCCTCTTCACTTTCTGCCTTAAGGGTAGTGTCATCTGCATATCTGAGGTTGTTGATGTTTCCCCTGGCAATCTTGATTTCAGTTTG
Organism: Hydropotes inermis; assembly: GCA_020226075.1. Lineage (NCBI taxonomy): Eukaryota > Metazoa > Chordata > Mammalia > Artiodactyla > Cervidae > Hydropotes > Hydropotes inermis. Next base: position 112,432,493 of record CM035269.1, read on the forward strand.
TGATTCATTCAGCCTGGCATTTCCTGTGATGTACTCTGCATAGAAATTAAATAAGCAAGGTGACAATATACAGCCTCGATGTACTCCTTTCCCAATTGAGAACCAGTCCATTGCTCCATGGTGGGTTCTAATTGCTGCTTCTTGACCTGCATACAGGTTTCTCAGGAGGCAGGTAAGGCGGTCTGGTATTCCCATCTCTTTAAGAATTTTACAGTTTGTTGTGATCCACACAGTCAAAGGCTTTAGTGTAGTCAATAAAACAGAAATAGATGTTTTCCTAAAATTCCCTTGCTTTTTCTATGAACCATCAGATGTTGTTAATTTGATCTCTACTTCCTCTGCCTTTTCTAAATCCAGCTTGTACATCTGGAAGTTCTCAGTTCAAGAACTGTTGAAGCCTGGCTTGAAGGATTTTGAGCATTACCTTGCTAGCATATGAAATGAGCACAATTGAACAGTAGTCTGAATATTCTTTGGCATTGCCCTTTTTTGGGATTGGAATGAAAACTGACCTTTTCCAGTCCTGTGGCCACTGCTGAGTTTTCCAAATATGCTGGCATATCGAGTGCAGCACTTTCACAGCATCATGTTTTAGGATTTGAAGTAGCTCATCTGGAGTTCCATCACCTCCCTAGCTTTGTTTGTACTAATGCTTCCTAAGGCCCACTTGACTCACACTCTAGGATGTCTGACTCTAGATGAGTGACCACACCATCGTGGTTATTCAGGTTATTAAGATCTTTTTTGTACAGTTCTTCTGTGTATTCTTGCCACCTCTTCTTAATCTCTTCTGCTTCTGTTAGGTCTTTGCCATTTCTGTCCTTCATTGTGCCTGTCTTTGCATGAAATGTTCCCTTGGTATTTCCAATTTTCTTGAAGAGGTCTCTAGTTTTTCCCATTCTATTGTTTTCATCTTTTTTTTTTTTTTTGCATTGTTCACTTAAGAAGGCTTTCTTATCTTTCCTTGCTATTCTCTGGAACTCTGCATTCAGTTGGGTATATCTTTCCCTTTTCTCCTTTGCATTTGCTTCTCTTCTTTTCTCAACTATTTGTAAGGCCTCCTCAGATAACATTTTGCATCGTTACATTTCTTTTTCTTTGGGATGGTTTTGGTCACTGCCTCCTGTACAATGTTGCTAACCTCCGTCCATAGTTTTTCCTAGTTTACTCTAGACGAGTATTAAAAAGCAAAGACATCCCTTTGCTGACAAAGTTCCATGTAGCCAAAACTATGTTTTTTTCCAGTAGTCGTGTACAGATGTGAGAACTGAACCAACCATAAAGAAGCCTGAGCACCGAAGAATTGATGCTTTTGAATTGTGGTGCTGGAGAAGACCCTTGAGAGTCCCTTGGACTGCAAGGAAATCAAACCAATCAATCCTAAAAGAAATCAACCTGAATATTCATTGGAAGGACTGATGCTGAAGCTAAAGCTCCAATGTTTCAGCACCTGATGAGAGGAACTGACTCACTGGGAAAGACTGATGCTGGGAAAGACTGAAGGCAAAAGGGGAAGCGGGTGGCAGAGGATGAGATGGTTGGACGGCATCAACGACTCGATGGACATGAAGCTGGGCAAACTCAGGAGATGGTGGAGGATAGGGGAGCCTTGTGTGCTGCAGTCCATGGGGTCACAAAGAGTCAGACACGACTTAGTGACTGAACAACAATAGTTATTTCACTGGCATTTCAGGAGGGAGAGAAGATAAATTAGAAATGACAAACCAAACACTAAATTCTATTTATGTAACTTCTAAAACAGGCCAAAAATGAGCGGAATAAGAACATTATTTAGCAATACAGAGCTAAATAGCAATAGTAACAACAAAACAGCTAAAAGGAGTTGAAAGTGGTTGGGCATAGAGTGAAAACTGCTGATTTTCTAAATGAATCTTGTTGCTATATTTGACTCTTCTAAATGATGTTCATATTTAACCTAAAAATTATTTTTAAAATAATTATCAAGTGATTCAGGGAAAGTGGGAGAGACAGAAAGCCAGCTCACCTCAATTGAAGTGCTGTGTGCATGAAAACAAAAATCGGTTTTGCTCATTAAGATTATTATTTCAAAACTGATGGGGGAAAAGGTGAATGAAAGACTTCCATTTCTGGCAGTACAATGGATGAGATATCCTCCCATTAGAACTCACCATGAAATTTGGGATATATAACAAGCATCAGAATAAAAGAAGGGAATTCTGGAAAAGGGAAAAAAGGAAAGGAGCTGAAACAAAAGTGTGGAGCCCATTCCACCAGCCCACCCAGGAGGAAACTACACCAGAAATGCAGAGAAGTGGGTTTCACCTGCTGAGTGGGGGATGGGAGGCGTGACCTCAAAGACAGGCAGTCACAAGTGGAACCAAGTGTCACAGAAATCTGGATCCTCTGGAAGTGGGGGGAAGACACTGGCCATCAAAAGGACATGGGAATTGGTCTGAACGGCCCTCAGCTCCTTGTGGTGAGAAAGCCAGTGCTTCTGAGAATCTGAGGCCACAGACCTGACCTCACACAGGTTTGGGTCTAAAATTCACAAAGCCCATGTGATCAGGGAAGCCCAAGGTTGAGACATTAGCTCAGAGTAGCCTCAGGTGTTTGTACCCAAAGTATCTCACAAAAGCAGACACAAACCCCCCTTAAGAAGAGCTTCCTCGCCTAGGCTCCCCAATATTCCCAGAGATGAAGATCAGTTAAATGCGTGCTCGTGGTGACACATTACCCAACACCCGAGATGAAATTCACCATGGGAGGCAGGGGGAAAATGGAAAGAAAACTGGAATTAGATCCTCAAGAACCTCAGATGTTACAGTTGTCAGATTCAGATTACAAAGTGAGTGCAATTAAAATAAATCAACAGAAACAAGCAGGAATGGAAAAGAATGCAGTAAAATATGGGGGCAAACCATGCAGAACTTTAAAAAATATAATCCTTTAAATTTTAAACTTTAGCTGACATTAATCAGCAAATTAAATGAAGCTGAACAGGGAATTAATGAACTGGAAAATGTCAGGAAAAAAATTACACAGAATGGTCCCAAAGAGACAAAATGATGAAACCAGAAAACGAAGGTTAGGGGCCATGCCACACGGAACAATTCATTAATTCATCATGGCAGGAGGTTTAATGCACCTCTCACTAACTGACAGTCCAAGCAGACACATAATTAACAAGGATGGACATGATTTGAACAACATAACAATCATGAACTAATGAACACATGTGCTCTATCTTGCCCTCAAAAATTAGACAAACACATTCTTTTCTAAAACATAAGGAACATTTACAATATTTTACCATGTAGACGCTCTACCGAATGGATCATGTAATTTGAATACAATTAAATAAAAAAATCAATAAATGATCATTAAAAATCCATATGTTTAGAAATCTTTAAAAATAAACTCGTTTTTAAAAAATGTTTCTGGCCATGACACAAGACATGCCAGATCTTAGTTTACTGACCAGGAATCAAACCCACGCCTCCTGCAGTGGAAGCATCAAGTCTTAGCCAGTGAACCACCAGGGAAGTCCCAACATCCAAATAACCAACACACAAAAGAAAAAAACCACTGCAGAGTTACAAATAAACTCAGTCGTAAATGATCATGAAGATGCTACCAGCAAAACTGACAGCACTTCCACACCCAGCCATGAAGGAGTTATCAAGAGCATGCTCAACCTCCCACTGTAAACACCTAGCAAACTGGACAAAGCAGATGCAAGTAACTGTTGTTAGACGCGGCAGAAGGGCACCGAGAGCATGGAAACACATCGGATGAGCCCTACCATTGCCAGATCTGCCCAGAGGCACTTTACAGACCTCAGGCACTGGCAGGGGGCACTTGAACAGCTCGGCAACTTGGATGAGTTGAGGAGATGAAGGTCAGAGTTTGGGTAGGTGGCAGCAGCTGAAATGGGTGGCTCAGAGTCTGGAAAGGGAAGCATTACTTGGTAACAGAGCTCCAGAAATCTGCTAGGGATTCACTTGTCTTACTACTGTTCTTGTTTAGTCGCTCAGTCCTTTGCTGAGTCGCTCATGACACTTTGCGACCCATGGACTATAGCCTGCCAGGCTGCTCTGTCCATGGGATTTCCCAGGAAAGGGTTGCCATTTCCTTCTCCAGGGGATCTTTCAAACCCAGGGACTGAACCTACATCTCCTGCATTGGCAGGCAGATTTATTACCGCTGAGTCACAAGGGAAACTTGTAGACAACTTAGTCCATGCCCATGTGGTCCAAGGAAAGAAGACTGAATAATTCCCAAATCTCAAAGTCAGCAGACATCTGTGCTTCCACCAGTCAGAATACAATTATTTTGATCCCTCCATCCCAGATTCCCAGCCACTCAGTAGACCCCAAATAAATCAAGTTTACTGTGGGCTTAACTATCCCTGGAGTGACATCTACCCTAAAGTAATTCTAGAAAAGCTGAAAATCAGGCCTTGAAGGATCAAATAAGTCTTCAAACAATTTAACTGCCTAACAAAACAAAGCCAACATTCTTCATAGAAGAAAGCATAACTCAGATGCTCCACAATGTAGAAATGGCTCAAATTCAATTTTAAAAATGACTACAGATGTGCCAAGTTGCAGGAGATGACTACACACACCAAGATGCAGGAGAAGATGATCTATAACTAGGAGAAAAATTCAGTAGGAACTTGAATTCTCCTGTAACTTTTAAAGAAACAGATTCAATAGTTTAAAATTCTAACCACCAAAAGAAAATCAAAAGACTCAGATACTTTTATAAGGGAGTTCTCCCATGCATACCAGAAAACCCAGATATTTCCAATCTTATACAAACTATGTAAGAGAATAAGAAAAAAAGAGGGAAACAGAAGGAGAAAGATTATATCTCAGACTCATTCACTGAAGCTAAAATGACCTTGGTATCAAATCAGATAAAGAAAATTTGAGAAATTAAGATTTAGACCAATGTCCCTGATGAACATAAGATACAAAAGTTCAAAATCTAGCAAGAAGGTCAAGCGGAAAATAAAAAGAATAATGTGATAGGTTATTTCAGGAATACCAGTATGGTGCTATAATGGCTTAACATTAGGATAGCTATTAGTAAAATTCACCACATGTCAGCCTAAAGCAAAAAATAGGTCAAGTTCTCCATAGATACTGAAGAAGCACTCAGTAATTTTCAAAACCCATTTATGATAAAACTCTTGGCAGTGTGAGGATAAAAGAAAACTTTAATCCTATAATGCGTGAGTGCTAAATCGCTTCAGTTGTGTTTGACTACGCGACCCCATGGACTATAGCCCACCAGGCTCCTCTGTCCAAGGGATTCTCCAGGCAAGAATATTGGAGTGGGTTGACATGGCCTCCTCCAGGGGATCTTCTTGACCTAGGGGTTGAACTTGGGTCTCCTGTATTGGCAGGTGGGTTCTTTACCACTGAGCCACTGGGGAAGCCAATCTCATAATACATACCTACTAAAAATCTACCCATATACCATACTTAACCCTGAAATATTGGAGACATTTTCTTTAAGTTCAGGAACAAGTTCAGGATACCTACTATCACCACTTTTGTTTAACATTGTAGCAGAGGTTCTTGCCAGAGTGATAAGGCAGGAAGACAGAATAACAGTGGCAAAAGATGGGCTAGAACAGAATAAAACAAACTGTCATCATATGCAGACCATCTGCTTATCTACACAGAAATCAAGAGGATCCATAGAAAAATTATTTGAATTAGTGGGAAGGGTCAGCAAAATTGTTAGGAACCAGTCATGTTGGTATGCACTAGAGACAAAGAGTTTAAAAAGTATTTTTTAAGGTACCATTTAAAGAAAAACCAAAAATACAAAGTACGTTTATGGGAATAAATGTAACAAAGGATACATCATATAGCACAGAAAATCTAAATAAGTGAAGAACTATAATCTGTTCATAAAAAAGAAATTTCAATATCTTAAAAATATGTTCTTTTCACCCAAATGAATCAAAACATTCAGATGTAACTTCAAACAAAATCAGGTGAGTTTTTGTGTATGTGTGAAACTGGACAGATTGCTTCTAAGAATTTCTAAATAGTAAGATACTACAAATACCAATAACAAGCTTGAAGAAACACAGAAGGTAGAGAGCAACAGGTCCCACTGATAACAAGACTTAATATAAAACTGAATAATTAACACAAGGTGGTTGGGACAAGTAAGTCACCACAACTGTAACAGAAGGGACACCAGAAACAGACCTGCACGCACAGCCTTCTAACATCAGATAAAGGAGGCTTTGCAGGCTGATGAGAAGAGAAAGGGGCGCTGAGAAAACTGGTGTCATGGACTGAATGCCTGTGTCCCCCAAAAGTCCTATGTCGAGACCCTACCCTCCAGGGTGACAGCGTTAGGAGGCAGGGTACTTGGGAACCTCGTGACCTTAGAAAGTTCCAAGGGGACTTGCTTCCTGTCTCTGCTCTCAGCCCTGTGAACAGAGTCAGCCATCTGCAGCCCAGAAGAGGGCTCTCCCCAGAACCTGGCCAGGCTGCACCCTGACTGCGCTGGTGCCCTGATCCTGGCCTCCCAGCCTCAGAACTGTGAGCAAGTAGATTCTGCGGTTTGTAAGCCCCCAGTCTGTGCTGCTGTTCTGTTATTGCAGCCTGGACAGACTAAGATAACGGGCCAGTCATACGGAAAAACACACAATGAGATCCCCTTTTATACCCGAACAGATTCCACGTGGACTGAAGATCTAAATGTGAATAATACAGTTTCAGAAGAAAACAAAAAGTGTTCTCTCCCTGCTTGCCTTTAAGAAGGATTTCTAAGCCCATGGAAGATGCCAAAAGGAAAAGTCCAGGCATCAAGATACCATTAAAAGAAGAAGAGAAGTCCACCCACCCAGCCATACGATCAACAAGTACTCACGAGCAGAACATGCAGAGAACAGACAGAGTCAAAGAAAAGAGACACAAAAGGAAAAAAATGGGCAAAAAAATATGAACAGGCAAGATACTCAACCACAACAGTGATTAAGAAAGTGTTGTTTAAAACCACACCTATCAGGTCAGCATTAAAACGTCTGCAACCCCAGCTGTTGTGAGGATAGAACAATAGGAATTTAGGCATCATGGTGGAAAGGTTTGTTGGTTTAACCACTTTCAGAACAACAGGGCGATTTCTAGTCAGGCTGCAGACCCTGTGGCCAGCAGCTGCACAGCTGGAGATGTTGTGCACAAGCCCAGGAGGCGTGAGGGAGGGAACAGGGGCACCTAATTGTCCCCGGAAGGAGACCACTCAGACACACAGGTGCGCTGTCCAGACGTGAAAGTGGATGAAGTGTCCTGGGGAATCCGACAACTAGATTCAGAGGGGAGCAGACAAATGTGCACAGGGAGGTCAGCCCACAGAGCCTCACGCCCTGGCACACTGCTGAGAGCAGGGGAAACAATGGTGCTCCGAGAATGCTGACACCGAATTCAGGGTGGTGGGGACGCCCCAGGTCAGGCGTCCAACCGACTGATGCTGAGGCCTCGGCGTGAAGCCCCAGCATGTCAGCGCTGGGGACAGAGCCGTGCCCACCTCTGTGGGCCCGCCTGCAGGGTGGCTAGGACAAGCCCTCCTCCCCCCGTGAGGATTAGGGGCATAGGCCTCTGCAGCACAGCAGTGGGGATACCCTCACCCCCTCCCTGCCCCCACCCACAGAGGCCCTGGCCGCCAACACCTGGGGCGACAGTGGCGCGCTCTCCTCTGCAGAAACAGGAGCAAACACCCAGGAAGCTCGAGGCCCTCCATGGGGGTGCAGCCCTCCAGATTCTGGCACTGGGGGCACAGCCTGGCTTGCAGCTGCCTCCCCTTCACCTAAAGCAAACCTGCTAGCGGCACCCCCACTCCCCCCGCAAGACAGTCGGACACATCCACTCCCCAACAGTGCCCCTAACATGAATGGACCAAGGCCTTTCACGTGCATGAGGGGAATAACAGCTTCAGCATAAAATAAACCAGCAGAAAATAGGCCCTGTGAGAAAGAGAAAACAACTAAACAAACAAAAAACCTATCTAAACTTACTCATAATGTTTTGAGAAGACACTGCGTTTTCAAAACAAGAATAGGATGCTATGAAATGGGAGCACACAGAGACAAGGAAGATGGTGCTGTTAGTGATAAACACTGTAAATGCTGAAACACAAAATTCCCCCAGAGAACTCCAAAATTAAGTCCAAAAACTGTCCAGAAAATAGGACATAAAACACAGAGACAGAATGAGAGAAAAGACCAGAACACCGAAGACCAATGCATGAATTCAAGGAAGAAAACTGAAAAAATGAAAGGGGAAAAATGTGAACAGACAGAAGAATAAAGCCTGTCTTCCAGTGAAAGGCCCCACTGAACACCAATAAACACAAAAACCCACACCAAACCCATCCACGTCACTGGTCAGGAATCCACAGATGAAGAGAGGATGCGAAGAGATCCAGGGAGGGAAGTCGAGTTGCTGACAAAGACTTCTCTTGAGTGATTGGATGCAGGTGACAATGACAAAGCATGAGTTACTGACAAGAAGGGCCCCAGATGGAGCAGCAACCCAGTGTGAGGACAGAGCAAAGACGCTCTCAGGCAGCCAAGGACTCACCACCCTTTTTAGGAAGTCACATAAGGATGTGCTCCAGCAAAAGCAATACAGGAAGCCAAGAAAGCAGCCACTCTGGGGCCCAACAAATAGAGACTCCAGCCCATGGGGTGCAGAGAACAGCAGGAAGGAGGAGGTTTCCGGGCGAGGATGCCAGGAAAAGGGCACTCAGCAGAAGAGAGGGAGTGACTGAGAAGCTGGGGGAGGGAGAGGACAAAGGAAATGCATTCAGTAACCAGGGAGAGCTGAGATCTGCCCTGATGTTGGCCTGGCCCCACATCACTGCTCAGCCTGGAGCTGCCGCCCTCCTGGGCAGCAGGGCCTTGGCCAGGGTACAGCCCTGGCCCCAGAAGCAGGTGGACGTGAGGACCGGTGACATGAGCCCCTGAGAAACCCTGTGCTCCAGCCCAACGGCCCCCCAGAAGCATGGCCCCCACTGACCCACAAATCTTGGGCCTCAATGGTTGAACCCTGCCCCTCGCCCTCCTGGCTTGAGCTAATGACAGATGGAGAAGGGAGCTGAGGCCCCCTGAGCATTACTGGCAGGGCTGGGACTGGAGGGGAGCACAGGACTCCTGACACCCTGTGCACCATCACCCCCTCCCAGGACAGGACAAGGGCTGGGCGGGGTGGGGGGGCTGCAGGGCGCTGGGCCTGGGTGACGCCCCACCCCTGTCCTGGAGCAGCATCTCAGGACCGCAGGCCAGCCCGAAGGGGAGGCACACAGACACACAGACCACCCCCACCACCCACAGAGCGGTGGCCGCTGCCCCGGGCCCTCAGGAAATGGATCCTCTGGCTGCAGCACCTGGCCCAGCTGCTGATGAGGCTCTGTGCTGGCACCGCACTGGCTCGGGGCAGGTGGCACTAAAAGAGCCCGTCTTTGGAGTCAGAGGCAGATGGGGTGGGGTCCCAGGTCCTCTGTGACAGGTCACTGGCCTTCCCAGGAGCCTCAGCCTCCAAATCTGGAAAATGGGGGCCACGCTGCCTGCCCATCTGGGCGTTGGGAGCACAGGACGAGGGGGCATGCGGGGGTGTACAGTGCAGTCCGCGCCCCATCCACGCTCACGTCCTCCTCCCTGGTCCGTGTGACCTCCTCATGGGGGCTGGGGTGGCCCTCCTGGTGCTTACCAGAGGCTTTAGAGGGCTGGAGCCCGGGAGTGGGGCAGTGGGGGAAGCCAGAGAGGGTGTGGAGGCTCCTGGGATAAAGAGGACCAGGGAGGCACAAGCCGGGTATGGGCTACAGTCTGCGCGTGTGTGAGTGTGTGTGAGGATGCGTGTGAGTGTGTGTGTGCGGGAGAGGGTGTGTGTGTGTGTGTGTGTGTGTGTGTGTGTGTGAGAGGGTTTGTGTGTATGAGAGTGAGTGTGGGGTGTGTGTGCCAGAGTATGTGTGTGAGTGGGGGTGTGTGTCAGAGTGTGTGTAAGAGGATGTGTGTGTGTGTGTGTGTGAGAGGGTTTGTATCTATGAGAGTGTGAGTGTGGGGTGTGTGTGCCAGAGTATGTGTGTGAGTGGGTGTGTGTGTGTGTGTGTGTGGGCACACAAGTGTGTATGTGTGAAGGGTGTGTGTCAGAGTGTGTGAGGGGGGTGTGTGAGTGTGACTGTGAATGTGTACATATGAGGGGGTGTTTCTGTCAGAGAGAATGTATATGTGGGGGAGTGTGTATGTGACTGTGTATGTGTGAGAGAGAATGTGAGTGTGGAAGAGTGTGTGTGTGAGGGAGTGTGTATATGGGAGGGGGCGTTTGTGTGAGAGAGAATGTGGGTGTGTGGAAGAAAGTATGTGTGTGTGAGTGTGAGACTATGTGTGTGTGTCTGAGTATATGTGTGAGGGGGTGTTTGTGTGAGAGAATGAGTGTGAGAGTGTGTGTGTGTGACCGTGTGAAAATGACTGTGAGTGTGTCTCCGGGTAGCCCTCCAGTCTGCCCAACAGCGATGGGGAGGGAGTGACCAGTGAGAAGAGGCGGCCTGGCACCCGCCCCCCCCCCCCCCACCCCGCAGATCCCCAGGAGCCCTGACAGGCGTGGAGCAACAGGGGTGCCGCCCCGCCCACCGGCGCCCTGTGGGGGCGGGGCGTGAGAGGACGGGGCGTGAGGCGGCGGGGCGGGGCGTGAGGCGGAGCGTGAGAGGACGGGGCGTGAGGCGGCGGGGCGGGAGGCGGCGGGGCGGGGCTCGGCCCAGAGCTGAGCGGGGATTAGGAGAGTAAATCCCAGGGATAGAGAGGAACGGACGGCGTGTCCCGCTCCGTCCGGCGGCACCTACGAGGCTGCCAGGGGGCCCGGCAAGGGTAGGGAGCCAAAGCCCGCAGGGGGGCTGGGGAAAACGCAGAGGGCTCAGGAGGCTCAGTCTCCGCTGACCGCTGACCTTGAGTGTGCCCTCCCCCCTCCAAGGTCTCCAACACGGCGACCCCTTCACCGAGGCCCTGAGGCTCTAGGCCGGGGGCGCTGGGGGAGCCTGGGGTCAACCCTGGACCAGAAGCCAGGGTCCTGGCGGTGCTCCGGAGTTAAAACGCAAACCTGCTAGAGCAGGTGGGGCAGGAAGCACGCGCCTGCCAGTGACCCCATCTGCCATCCTGCCACCCCCCATCCTGGGCTTCATCTGCGGGCGATGCCAGGTGGGAAGGGTCCCATCAGCGAAGGGGACAGGCCCAGCGGCCTGCCCGTGCCCCTGGGCACCTCCGCCGCGCGGAGAGCGTGGAGGAGGGCATGGCTCTCAGAACTCCTGGAGGGGCACCCGGTTGCGGGTGGGGAGAAGGTGCAGGTGGCACGTCGGTGGGGGTGGGGAGCCCGGGCCTTTGGGCTAAGAATATTGAGTGGAGAGCCCTCTGGGGTGCACCTGGGGCTGGGCCCCGGGGAGACCCCAGCCAGCCGCTCTCCTTCCCAGGGGAGGCGGCCCAGGCCCTTCCAGGCTGGGGAGGCTCTCAGGGCTGAAGGACTGGTCAGTCAGTCCTCAAGGCCAGGGTGGGGTTGCCGGTCCCCTGACGGCAGGACCCGCGCCCTGCTCACCCACCTCGGCTGGCCTATTTGAGCTGAAGGGACCTGCTCCTGAGGCTGGGAACCCCCATCTCCACCTCCCACACAGGTCTGTCCCCCGTTCCTGGTCCCGCCCCCAAGCCCATCCCACCTCCGCAGGGCCCACTCCCCTGCTCTGCTTCCAAAGGATGCGGTCTGCCCTGGGTCAGCAGCGGTGACACCCAGGGCCTGAAGGGGGACAAGGCTGGTGGCTGGGGCCCCTCTGCCCGGTGTGATTCCCAGCTTGGCCGCGCACCAGCCTCCACCTGGCTGTGTGTGGCCGGCCCGCGGGAGGACGCAGGAGGGCAGTCTGTGGGCCACTCCAGCGGGGGCGGGCGGGAGCGAGGACACGCAGGAGGGGCAGCGCCCGTGGCGGGCACCCGCAAGCCCTCCTCAGGACCCTGACTCCACACCGGACGCTGTCTCCCTGTGGACCACACCCGCGGACAGCCCCGCGCCCCCCTCAGCTCCAGGCCCAGCACGGGATGAACTCCGAGACCCCGCCTTGGCTGGGACCCGGCCCCCCCAGCAGCCTTCACAGCCGGGAAACGGACTGTCCCGTTCACTCCATCTCCGGCTGCCAGTCAGTGGCCTCTTTGCAACGGCAAGCCCCAAAAGGTTCCTGAGCCTAGGCCGCAGACCTGAGACCCGACCCGGCCCGCAGCACCCCCCACCCTGCACTGCAGACGCTGCAGGCGCCGCCCGCGCCTCACTCCCGACCCCCGCGCCCGCGGCCTCAGCCGGGGTGGGTGGCCAACCACACCTGCAAAATGGCCGCCGCAGGTACGGCCCCCGCCCCCACTCCAGACCCCAGCGGCTCGCTCAGGGGGAGGGGCACGCGTTCCGGGAAAGGCCCCCCTTACAGCCCGCGAGCTGGGGGCGGGGCGGGGGCGGAGGCGGCGGTGCTGCAGAAGCGCGCGGGGCGTCGCGCCGACTCCCCGGGGTTAGGACGCAGACGGCCCTGCGCGCACGGGCCTCCCCGCAGCCGCTGGGGCCAGCCAGCCCTTTGCGCTAACGGGCTTCTACCCCAGAAACGCTGGCGTCCCCGGGAGGGGCGGCCTCCTGGGGCGGGGTTCGCGGGTCTCGGCGGGAGAGCCCCCATCCCCGGGAACGTGGGCGCGCTTCGCGCCCGCGCCCGACGGGCCCCATGACTCGGCATTCCCTCCTTCCCTCCCCCTCCCTGCCCTGCGGCCCGCGGTCCCCCCACCCACCCAGCGCCGGGCAGACAGCGGACCCTCCTTCCCCTCCGGGATGCTATCCCGACCCCTCCCCGAGCGCGAGAGATGCCTGCTGGGTTTGCGGGAGAACTAGGGCGGGAGGCGGCTTAAAGGACAAGCCCAAGGGTCTGTGCGGCGGCGCCCCTGTCACCCGAGCCCCGGCGCCCGGAGACCGCCTCCAGCCGAGACGTCGCGGCCCCACAGCCCCCTCCCCTCTTGCCGCCGGGCCACACCTGTTACTGGGGAGCCGCCTGCGTGGATGCAAGCCGTGTCCGCAGGCGGGCCCTCCCAAACCGTGGGGCTTTCTGGAAGGGAGAAGGGGTCTCTTGAGAGAAGGATGCGACCTGGGCTGGGAGCTGGGCAGTCCCGGCGGCGCGCACCAAGACGGCAGCCAGCCCTCCCACCGCAGCCCCCGCCGCCTGCCCGCCCGTTCTGCTCTCGGCTCCAGCATCCGCCCTCCCCCACCCCGGGGACCAGGGCCCCTGCCTGCGCCCCGCTGCAAGGGGCACCCTCCCCTCCGGCCCGGCCGCGCCAGCCGCGCCCCCTCCCGGGTGCCCCTTCCGCCTTTCTCTTCTTTGCTCCATCCCTCCCCTCCCCCGCCGGTGCAGCCCCAGTCCGGGCTGCATCCCGGGTGTAGGCTCCAGCCCGGGCGAGTGGAAGATCGCGGAAACAGGGAGGGTTTATCGAGATGCTGCCAGCTGCCTGCGTCCTCCCCGCAGCGACCCCGCCTGCGCCAGATCAGCGTCCCCCTGCAGCCGGGGCCGCAACCAGACGGCCTCTCCAGAGGGCCGTGCCTCGCTGCGCAAGAAGGGCGGACACCTCTGAATTTGCCCCATTGTTCTCCGCAGGGACGGGGGAGGGTCGGGGGAAGTGAAGGGGCCGCGCCAAGGGCTCCGGGCGCGAGCTCCGCGCCCGGGGAGCGCTGGACGCAGGTGCGGGATGCGGCCCCGGAGGCCCGGCGAGCCGCGGCCCTACCTCTCCGGCGTCACTGGCGGCGGCGGCGCGGCATGAGCAGCGGCAGGGGCGCGGGTCTCGAGCGAGCGCAGAGCGGCGTCTGCTGCCCGGCTGCGCTGGGCGCTCTGACGGCGGCACCGCGTGACGGCTGCGGGCCCCCGGCCCGGCCCGCCCCGCGCCCCTCCCGCCGCGCTGGTTGGCTGCGCGCGGCGCCCGAGCCCCAGCCGCCAGCTGGTTTGTCGCGCGGGGAGAGGGACGGGCGTCGCGGCCGCCGCGGGGCCGGAGGGGGCTGGGGCCGGAGGGGGCTGGGGCCTGGGTGTGACATCACCGCTGACGGGCGGTGCCCTGGTGGGGAGGTGGGGGCCCGGCAGCGCCGCCGGGGCGCGCCGCCCCCTCCTCTAGCGCAACCCCAGCTCACGGGGCAACCCCGAGTCCCCGCGACCACCCACCTGCATTTGCCCGCGTACCCAGCGCGCCTGGCCCTCCCCAGCTCGGAGCCCTTTCGCTTGAAACAACTAAATCCCCACCTGCCCCACCCGCGATGCCGGCAGCACAAACGCGTCGATGCAGAGAGACGAACTCGGGTGGGCTCCTCGCTCGGGGAGGGGGCGTGGGGGAGTAAGGGGTGTGGGGACACGGACTCCGAGGTGTAACAGGTGGGTTTTTCGATCGCGCCTGGCATTTGGCCAGAGCATCGCAGACAGCCCTCAGCGCGGGGATGATGCAACCGGCCGGCCAGCGGGCCTGCCGCCTCTCCTCCCGGCATGCCTCGGGGGGAGACCCCCACCATCCTCTCGCCCCCACGCCCCGGTCCCCACACCCTGTTTCTCCAGCTCAGCTTCCTGAGACCAAGTCACTGGCGGCCCTCGGTCCACACCGGCAAACCCCAGCCTTCGTCAGCCCCCCAGCCGGAAAACAGGTCACCAGGGCCGGCTGGCATCTCTGCGTGCCACCGACCTCCATCCGCAGCCCCACCGCTGGGCAGTTTTGACAAAGCCTCCGGCCAGCTCACCCACCGGAACTGCGGTGACGTCATGCCGCCCCTGCCCACGCAGCCCCTGGCGCCTGCACCCTTCATCCCCAGGGCCAAGCCTCTGAGGCGTCCAGCAGGTGCCAGGCGCTACCCCAAGGTAGCTCGGTTAACTATTTAATCCTCACCCGGCGTGTAAGTGAAATCCTTCACCTCCACGTGCAATGTCCGTGGGGCCTGGGCCTTGAAAGTGTCAAGGGTTCAGCCACATATAACCACCCTACCCTCCAAAGCCCCAGAGAGCCTCTGTTTCCTGGAACTACCTGCATAAAAGAGGAATTACTGTTCTTCCAAATTTTTGGTGGAAACAGCAGAACTATGTGGGCCCCAAGGAGGTGAATCTTTTATCGTTCTGTTCCATACTTATCCCTCTGGTCAAGTGCTCTATTTCTTGAGCTAAAGCTGGCATGTTTCTAGGAATTAATCCATTTCACTGAGATTTTAGAATATTCTTATATCTACTGCTTTGAACCTTTAAACCATAGCTTTGTAAACCTTCTAAATTTCTGACCTTTTTAAAGCCACAGAATTCCTTCTACAGCACTGCCTCAGCTGGGTCTCACAAAATTTGGATGAGCAATGTTTTCATTTCCTTCAGATCTGAATATTTCTTTTTAAAATATTTACTTATTTGGCTGCACCAGGTAAATTTGACAGGTTCAGAATAGAGGTCAAGGAGTCTGCCTGTTTCTGGCTGGAGGTTGCTGCTCTTCTTCCTTCCTGCAGACAGGTTTTGAAAAGATCAGACCCGTGTATCAAAAATGTCCACAGCATAACAAATCTTGCTTTCACCTCATTGCATTGTGGAAAGGAAGCCACCCTCAGAGACTGGGAGCCACACTCAGCTTGCAATCTAAATAACAGTAAAATGATCCTATACCTTGACTAAATTTTCTGGAATGCAAGGATGGTTCAGTATTAAGGACTCCATCAGTATAACCTAGCATTCTAGTAAGTCAAAGGATAAAAAGAAATAGGATTATTTTAGTAAATGTTGAAAGGCTTTTGACGAAAGGGCCACCCACTTTTTGGTTAAAAAGCAAGTAATTACACCCTTTGGGGAAAAGATGCCTTCTTCTTTCACTTGAGGAAAAGCAGCCCTTCAGGGTCTTGGAGGATAAGAGTCTAGCGAGGATTAGTATCTGGCTTCATCCTTCATCAGCTGTGTGACTCCAGGCAAGTTCACCAGCACCTGTGTCTGTCACCTCTCCTGCAGGTGGGATAAGAACAGTGCCAACCTCAAAAGGCAGGGGCGAGGATTCGTGTGTGCAGGGCTGGGTCCGGGGCTGGGCACATAGCAAGCCCAGTACAAACAGTAGCTGTAATGGTGAAGCGGCAAGAGCATTGCCATTTAAAGAGGGATGTGCACTGTTGTCTCTGGTTTATTTAGAAGTATCAGCCAATGCAGTTATAAAGGAGGAAAAAAGGTTAAAACATTGAAGCAAAAAAGAAGCAAAATTATCAATATTTGCAGATGATGTAATTGTCTACCAAGAAAATTTCAGGGATGAGTGACAAGCTATGGGAAACAGTATGTTAATGGGATGGTAAGAAAAATTATCACCAAGAAGACAAGTTTCCATAAAAACAAACCATAACCAGTTAGAACTTATAATAGAAGAATCCAATCACAACAGTACTAAGGAAGGCAAAATGCCCAGAAATAACAGGAAATGTGCAGACTTCTTGTTTATAAAGAAAGTATATAGGAAAACTTTGAAAATCCATGAAAAGAGATCAATTAATGGAAAAGCATTGTATACTCTTGGAAAGGAAGAATTATATTGTTTAAGGTCCGGTTTTCCATAAATTATGAGGCTGCTGCACTGCCTACTGTGCTAAGAGGGCAGGTCAGTTTTCCTAAATTAAAACTACACATCTGTTGCCATCTCAAGCTAAATAAAAAGCAAACGTGAAAGACTAGTGAGGAAGTTTGTTAGAAAGAAAAAGAGTGAAGAGAATTTGCCCAATTAGACATTAAGACATATCATGAAATTATAATAATTAAAAAGATGACAGTATTAAAGGAAATAGATCAAAAGTTTATGATAAGGGCATCATTTCAAAAAAACCTTAAGAAAATAGATTATTTTTATAACTGGTGCAGGATAATATGGGAAGAATATAAAATTGGATCCCTCTTGACACAACATCAAGATAAATTTCTAATGAGGTAAACATTTATCTGTAACAATGACATTTTAGGAGACTAGAATGCAGTGTGAATGGATGCATCAGCATCTCGGTGTGCAGAAATCAGGATACATACACTGATTGCTCCAAAGAAGACAGAAGGACTATATAAAAATTAAGCATCAACTAATAAAAACAATAATTAAAAAAAAAAAAAACATCTACATGGCCCAAACATCATAAACAAAGCCAAGAGACCAACCCCACCCTGGAAAAATATTTCAAAACATATGACAACGAAAGGAACTTCCTAAAGGAGTAAAAAGCTTTTATAAATGAATAGCAAAAATTGTAAGTAACCAGCAGAGAATGGCCAGGAACTATGAGGGGATGAAGGGATGCTACAGAAAGAAAATCGTTCAATAAGTGAAGAGAGTCACACTCAAAGAAATGCAGGCCAAAACAGTGTGATATTTGTTCTGACCTAGTGCACTGTCCCAAACATAACTGTTGGGTGGCGCTTGTGTGGTGAGGGGCTGGGGAGATGAGCCGTCTGCGTTGTGGCTGTGGCTGGCACCAGCTGTGTGATTTCCCTGAACGTGTCTGCGTTTAAGGTGCCCCTCTCCTTGATTCAGTAATCCCATGGCTAGAAATTTGCCTACAGTATCTACATATGAAAATTTCCCCCAAGAAACAAGATAAGCAAGGGGTTCACCCATGGGCATGGCTAAATGCATCAGGGTGAACAGGAGAGATTTCTCTGATGCTACTGAAAAGAATGAGTCTTAAAAGTTATGCGCTGAAGTGGAAAGATTAGCAAGATGTTTGCTAAATTATTTAAAAGGAGCACAGGAGAGTGTGCATAATATACCCCACCAATCATAAGAAACTGTTAGCAGTGTTTGCCGTGGTGGAGGCTACTGTTGGGGAGGGAAGCCAAGGATACATTCATATATATATTCCTGTATGTGTAGTTTGAATGCTCTCATCATATTCAGGTATATTTTTGTAGGTCAATGGCACTACCTAAGAGTAGACATTAAGACCCATTTTCATTTTTCACTTTTTTGGGTGCCATTTGCAATACTAATAAATACTACATTAAATTGTTTAAGTTTTAAAAATCTTATCAAAGCTGTAGACTTCCATAAGGCTGAGAAACATAGAAAGACCCCAGTCCATCCAAATACTACATTAAGTTATGTAAAATTGCTGATGCTCAACTATTTTTGATCATGAAAAATAGTCATTTTAAATGGTTTAGCCTCACAAGAATGTTGTAGAAAAAAAGAAATCACAAAATTCAAAATACACAAACCAAGTCCTTGCAAAGGGGAAAGAAAACCCAGGTGTCACAAACCAAAAGCAAACTACAAACTATGGTGGTGGCTACACCAAGGTGAGCCGCTACAGTGGGCGGGAATGGTAATGTCTGGACAGCAACTGGGCAGGTGCAGAGGGGACCAGGTGAGTCAGGTGGATGAGGGGTCCAGCTGAAGGGGCTCTGTGGGCAGGATGGAAGGTCAGGAAAACAACTGTCCAACACAGGTCATCTGTGGGGCCTGAACCTACATGAGTCTTCTGAGAAAAGCTGGGAAGAAAAGGGTTGGGCCGGGGCTCCTGCCTGGTGAGTAACCAAAATCTAGGTGAAGTCATGGCTCAGCAGAAAAGCCAAGAGTCGGTAGTGGGGCTGTGGAAGCAGGGAGCTAGGTGGAGCCTGTGACCTGTGCTTGAGAAGGATCCCTGAAATTTCAGAAGGAGGAATAGAGTATTGAAACAATATTTGCAGAAGTACTGGCTTAGACTTTTCCAGAACTGTAGTGCTTAGTGCTGAAGTGCTTAGTGAGGAATCAGTATGATCCCAAATAGGAAAAAGACCAAATCTGCAGAAACCAGAGACAATGAATGAATGAATGATGGAGTCAAAAGGCAAGTTGCCTGAAAAGAAGCCACCGTAGGGGCGGCTGGTGGGATGTGCGGCTATGGAGCTAGGTGGGAGCCCTGGAGGAGTTTGAGAGGACGCGTGGAATTTGAACTGCTGCACTGTCTTAACCCAGCGCTCGTCTACCCAAGCCCTCTGCCCAGCGAGGACCACAGAGCATCTGCTGTTCTTACGGTCCAGGCCCTCGAGACCCCGCCCCACTGGAGGCCCTGCTCACTGGAGGCCAGCCCATTGGAGGTGCTGTCTGGTTGCCTTGGCAACCCCCCCGCGGCCGAGTTCCGGGCTCTGCGTGCCGCAGGGGAACGCGGTTGCCACAGCAACGGCGGGGCGTGTCCGGCCTGACGTTAGGAGCGGAGCCGGCACCCCCGCGGACGCAGATGCTGTCGCTCCTGAGACGAGAGGGCCCTCGGGGTGCCGAGCCAGACGCGGAAGTGAGGCCAGTTCGCAGGGGGCTCTGTGGGCTCCAGCTGCGTTGCGGTGGGGTTCCAGATCCAACGCGAGGCCCTTAGCGGCATTTTCAGTTCAGTTCAGTCGCTGAGTCGTGTCCTGCTCTTTGTTACCCCATGGATTGCAGCGCGTCAGGCCTCCCTGTCCATCACCAACTCCCGGAGCTTACCCAAACTCATATCCATGGAGTCAGTGAGAGGTAAACTGAGGCCAGAAAGGGAAAGACTTGCTCCAGGTCAACAGGCTGGTGTCCAGGCAGGATCCTGCCTGTCCAGCCAGGACCGTTTTCTTCCCAGCCTTGGCTCCAGCGTGTCCGGCCCCAAGGTGACCTGTGTGTCGGTTTCCCGGATCTGGACCGTGCATCCTGTGTCCACAGAGCGCTCCTATCCGGCGGAAGCCCACCTGGCCGCCTTTGATCCCCTGGAGACCTCTGCTCTGCTCCACCACGGCCCACCCGAAGTCACGCCCTCTCTTCAGTTTCTGCAGCCTTCCCATCCTCCAGGGTCCCATCTGGAAGCCCCTCCACGCAGCCTTCCGCCATCCCCACTCTGGGATGGAACGTCTCCCCTCTCAGAGCTCTCACTTGCTTCATCCTCAGAGGGTCTCATGTAGTTGTGTTTAAAGTGGACCCATTGCCCTCCTTGGGGTTCAGGGAAGAGCAAGCCAGCGTGTCCACACTCGTGTGTAAACTCTCTGAGAACCAGGCTGTCTGGTGTGTCCCAGGCAGGAGAACACGACAGACCCCCCAGGCTGGTGGCAACACCCGTGCCAGCACCCAGGGACCTCAGCGACGGTGCAGACAGGACTCCTGCATGACCCGAGGGGCTGCTGGGATGGGGTAGAGACCAGACAACGGCCCCTGGCCTGGGTGCCGGGAGAGGCCTGCAGAGACCCTGTCACACGCTCAGCACAGGCAGGGTGCTGGGGTCCAGAACTGGTGGAGACTGCAGTCCCAGGGCTGGACTCTCCAGCAGGCTGACCCCAGGGCGGCCAGAGGCTGAGCACACGCGGACACAGCCCGGCAGCCAGGCAGAGTATCAGGCCCACATTCTGACACCACTCCGGGCACGAGTGACCTGGGCCCGGCCAGCCTTTGTGCCATGATGCAGAACTTGCAAAATGCGTCTTTGTGAATATCTGTGAATGTCTGAGCTCCTTCCACACAGGCCCCTTTGCACAGGGAGGCACAATTGTCAACCCCATTTTGCAGATGAAGAAACTGAGGCTGAGAGACTTGGAAAGGCCCTGAGGGTTCAGGTACCTGTGGTCAGCCTGAGCCAGACCCCTGACTGAACACTCTTTCAGACTGCAGTAGCTTTTTGGGGGCCAGGCAGCCCCTGAGGGGTTGGGAGGAAGCAGGCTCATAGGATGACCACCCACGCCCGGCATTGTTAATGGAGGCTCTGCTTAGCCGGCCCCACGAGCTACTCCCCCGGAACAGGGACAGGACTGAGGTGCGGCCCAGGAGCCTGAATCTGCAGGAACGCCCCTGCACCCTGCATCCTCAGCCCCGCGTCACCACTGATCATGGGCTCAGTGTCGTCAGACTTTGTGAAGAAGGGAACCGACCTGCAAGAGAGAGGCAGTGCTGAGCCCCAGGCCTTGAACCCGGAGCAGAGCTGGGGGACCCGAACCCCGTGGGGGAGGAGGCTGGCGGGGCCCCTGGGCTCCGGGCTTGAGAGGCCCAGGGGGACCTGCCCTACGTGTGGACAGCTCTGTGGGCTCTACGCGTGGTGCACTGATGGCAAGCGCTGACTCAGTGTCTGGCCTGCAGCAGCTGGCAGCCGGGCGTCTGGGCTGGGCCAGAGCCCATTGTGGTGGACCACGTCCACAGGCCAGCTGCTGCCAGCCGCTCTCTCCGTGACCCAGAGCAGAAGGGAATGCTGACCTTTTAAAGGTCAATCAAAACCCCTAACACCCCCCTTCTGGCCCCTCCACTGTTTCCCCTCCTCTCCACATCTGCAAAGACCCCACAGGCTCTGAGCTATGTCTAGGCTTTTGGGGCCAGGGTGCAGGAAGGGGATCCCTCTCTGTGTCCTGGACATGGTGCTCGTTAGGAGGGCTGCTCATCAGGGTCTCCTGCTGCCCACCGCAGGTCGGGGTTGGGAAGGTTGGGACTCACCAGCGGCACTGCGGGGATTCTGTCAGCCTGCTCCTAAAGCCAGGGTGGGGCTGGGGGCTAGAGCAGGTGCTCTGGGGTTCAGACGAGCGGGGTGTCCCGCCTGCTGCTAAATGCTGGCGTGGGCGGGGAGACACTATCCTGCCCAGGGCAACTTTGCAGTCTTAGAGAATCAGAGCCGGCCCCAGGAACTTTCTGCCAAGTGGGAAGGGGTGCCGTGGCCATGTCCAGGGGTGTACAGGGCACCCTGAACCCCGGCTTCCCCAGTGTCTCCCTGGATGCTGATGGCTCTGGGCTCTGCTTCGGTTCCGGCCAGTGGGAGGGTCCCGCAGGAGGTGAGAGGGCAGGAGGAGAGGGCGGGCTGAGTGGTGGTGGGTTTCCCTAGCATCTCCTTTTCAGAGCCCCCACCTGGGACTGCCACCCGTGCCCAGGACTCTGGTTCCCTCGCCAGGTTCTGGTGTGGAACCTCCCTGTGCCCTTGGGACTGGCAAAGACTCCCAAGGCCACTGACTCCTGGGGCTCCCACCCTCGGGGGGTCGCTAGCCCTGCCCCAACCAGAGTAAACAGCCCTTCATGAACTGTCTGCTGCGGCCGCCCCAGAGAGCTTCCTGATGGAACGCTCACCGATCCCAGGTGTGCTGAGCTGTGCTTAGTCGCTGAGTGGTGTTTGGCTCTGTGACCCTGCAGACTGTAGCCTGCCAGGATCCTCTGTCCGCAGAGTTCTCCAGGCAAGAATGCTATAGTGCCTTACTGTTTCCTTCTCCAGGAGATCCTCCCGACCCAGGATCAAAGCTGCATCTCCTGCCTTGCAGGTGAATTTGTTTACCACTGAGTCACGGGGGAAGCCCAGACAATGAGTAACAACAACAAAATTCAACAGAGAGTGCAAACAAGAAGTTAAGGCAAACCTGAAGTTATGAAATAGAAAATAAATAATTTTTAGAAAGAAAAAAATGACTGGTTCTTTGAAAATAAGGAGACTATAACTACAGAAAAAAATGTTTAAAATGCAACATTTATATAAAAAGTGAAAATCTAAATAAAATTGATAGCTTTCTAAGAAAATATTACCAAGACTTTCTCATAAGGCATTATAGACTGGGTGTTTATGCCCAACAAATTCATATGTTGAAATTGTAAGCACCGCATGTGGTGGTATTAGGAGGTGGGGCCTTGGGCAAGTGATTGTGTCCAGGAGGTGCAGCCCCCACAAAAGGGGTTAGTGCCCTTAGAAGAGAGACCCCAGGGGCCCCCTTCCACCTCCCAGCACGTGAGGACACGGGAGCGGTCGGGCGTCTGTGAACCGGAGACAGACCTCAGCAGACAGCAGATCTGCTGGCACTTTGGCTGTGGACTTCTAGCTTCCACAAGCATGAGAAATCAGTGCCTGTTGTTTGCAAGCCTCCAGCCTACAGTGCTCTGTTTCAGCAGCCAGAGTGGATGAGACACAGGGAGGGAAGCCCTGAGTGGTCCAGTCACACCGGGGGAGCACAGATGCAGTAAACGATCTGACTTCCCTCACACAGGCTCGGGCACCAGGGGCTGTTCAGGGGCAAGTCCTCCCGGCTCCCTCAGGAACATCATATGTGTTATTTAAAATGATCTAAAGCAGGAAAAAACAGGGCACGATCCCTGGTTTGTTCTCAGAAGGTAGCATAGTCCTGAGATTGACGCTGACAGCAGTGCAGAAGGGAAACAAGACTAATATCGCTTCTAATGTAAATGCAGAAATCCTAAGTGGGGTTGAACCGTACAGTTGTCTTGACCATGTGGAACTTGTTCCAAGAATGAAAGGATGGTTCAGCATTCGGAAATCTTACAGTGAAATTCATTGCGTTAATAGTGTAGAATAGGAAAAATCATGTTACATTGATCAGTGCTAAAAATACATTTGATAAAATTCAACAGTTACTCCCGACATACACTCTTAAACTCAGAATAGCATGAATCTTCTTAACCTCAAAAAGAAATAAATAAAATCTTAACATCAAACATAGCCTCCATAGCTCTCACACATGGTATATGTGTGCTCGGTTACGCGGCTGCTTCCACCTCTCTGTGACCCGGTGGACTGTTAGCCCACCAGGCAGGCAAGAATACTGGAGTGGGATGCCATTTCCTACTCCTGGGGATCTCTCCAACTCAGGGATCAAACCCATGTCTCTTGCATCTACAGCATTAGCAGGCAGGTTCTCTACCACTGAGCCACCTGGGAAGCACCTCAAACATGGTACCCTACTCTATCTTCAATGTGATATTTACTTGTCCATGAACTTGTTTTCTTTTTTTCTTTTTTAAATTATGCAAATATGATAACATGTTTACAGGAGACCTGGAAATTACAGAGCAAAGTCACATATAGTTCTACTGTATATTGCAATTGTTCTATTTATTTTCTTGTTTACTTCCTCTCTTCTTCCATGGTCGAAGATCTCATTTGCCTTGTTCATGATTGTGCATCCAGAATCAAGAACAGTGCCTGGCAGGAAGTACAGGCCAAAAAATATTTGATGAATGGCTGAACAAATAAATATTGGGAGGAACAACTCAACATATTTCCAAAAAGGTTAAAAATCAAACAAGGATGGATGGTATTGCTATTCAAGTTCAGTATTATTATGATTCTTCTATTCCATGTAGGACAAGAGAAAACAAATGCCAGATCTAAGTGTGGAAAACAAGAAAGTTACACTTTTCAAATGAGATACTTTTACTACTTAGAAAATTTAAGAAAACAGACAAGGAATTTAGTAAGGTGGCCAAATGGCAAATCAACCAGAAAAAGTTCCAGTTGTAAATGTGAGCAAATGCAGGGGTGAGAAGGAGTTTCATGGAGAATACCAGATGACCAGCAGACACAGCAAACACTTGAAAAGGTGCTCAACCAAAAGTCACAGTTATGGCAGTAATAACAGCACCCACCTTCAGATCTATGAGCACCCAGTCTGGGCACCCCCAGGAGGCCAGGCCGCCGCCTGCCACCCTGCTCAGGGGCCATGGTTCGGAAGGTGAGTGATGACACTCGGGGTGTTACCCCAGCACAAGGCCAGAGGACACACACAAGAACAATCATCACAGAATTGCTCAACACCCCAAAATGAGAAGCCCCTGAGTCCACCAGTGTACCAGTGAATAAATGACGTGTGCTGTGCTGCCGTACTAAGTGCTACCGCAGTCAGGATGAATGGACCAGATCTATGTACAGTTGCATGGACCAACGCCCAAACACGCTGGGTCAAAAAGGCAAACGGCCAGTGTTTACCAAATGTGTTTGTCTACACGAGACTTTTAGCTATTGTTTACCATCCTTACAGGTATAGTAAAATTCTGGAGGCATGCATTTAGTTTTACTGACCTTGGAGTTGAGTTTCTCTGGGGAGGGAGGAAGGAGAATGGACTTAGGGAAGGGTCATTAGAAGCTTCCACTGTCTGTGAGATATTCATGGCTTTGGTCATTAATGAGGTGTGAATTACACACAGTGAATGCTCAGATGTGTGCCAGTTGATTTCAGTTTCAACTCAGCAAGCCAGGCCCCTTCCCACCACTCCCAGGGGTTCTCACGTGTCCCTCCCCATTCCCCATTCCCCAGTCCATTCCCCGCCCCATTCCCCATTCCCCGCTACCTCGGGGCTGATATCTAGTGTCAGAGATTCCTTTGCTGATTCGAGAATCTCAGTAAATAGAATCGTACTCTCCCATGTCTGGATGGTTCTAGCACAGTATTTGGGAGCTTCACCTACGCTGTTAAGATATCAGCAGGCTCTCTCTTGTCACGGTTGAGTAGGGATCCCATCCATAGCTATGCGGAAGTTTGTTTGCCAGAGTTCTGCTGACGAACATCTGAGTTTCTAGTCTCTGACTATTATTAATAAAGCCTGAACATTCTTGTACAAAGCTTTGGAGAGGACATATATTTTTAGTTTCTCTTGAATCTAAAGGGGAAATGCTAAGTCATAGAAAAAAATGTGTGTGTGTGTGTGTGTGTATACACTTTCCAAGAAACTGCAGTAAAAATTTTCATTCCCGTCAGTGGTGTAGGAGGTTCCACTTACCTCACAGCCTTGCCGACATTTGGTAGTGTCAGCCTTTTTAATTTTAGCCATCCTATGTTCCTTGATAGTTCCTTGATGACTAATGATAAGAACTTTTCATGTGTTTATTGACCACTTGTATATTTTCATGTGTGTGTGTGAGAAGTTGGGTCAAGTCTTTGCTCATTAAGAAACAGTTGGATATTTCTCTATTATTAAGTTGCAGGATTCTTTACGTAACATGGATGCAACTCGTTTGTCAACTGTGTGCGCCTCAAATATTTTCTGCCAGTTTGTGATTGGCCTATCTATTTTCTTGAGGACGTTTTTGGCGAGAAGTGTTTAGTCTTTATGAAGTTCTGTTTATCTTTGTGTGTGTGCAGTCAGTCTGTGGCGTCTGTGAGAGTTTCCTCCTGTGCTCCTGTGTTTGCTTGGAGCTTTTACCTGTTTGCTGTTTTTCTTTTACCTTGAGGTTCATGCTGCAGCTTGAAATGATATCCGGTGGTCCGAGCACCACTCGCTGACCCTTCCTCTCCCTGGCGAGCCATGCTGGCCCTTGACATAAACCGCTGACCATGTGTTTTGGGTCCGTTTTTACACACTCTGTTGTGTTGCATTGATTAATTGGTCTTTTCTTTTTCCAGTACCACACTTTCTTGCTTACTGTAGGTATCAGCACATTTTATTGTTTTAAAAAGCAGGATCTGAGGTAAAAGGAGGAAAGTGTTAACATTTGTTAAATCTAGTGGTTGGCACAAGGGTTTTGAAGCCTCTCAAAACATTTAAAAACATAAACATGTAATGGAAGACAAGTCCCAGTCACAACAGCAACAAAAACTTATGAGTTCCTAAGAATATGCTAATAAATGGACAAGTTCTTTATTTAAAAAAAACAAAAAAGGCTATTGAAGATATTAAATTTATATGAGTAATTGAAAGAATACTTTCCTAAAAGGAAACACTGAGTATTATAAATTTAATGTAATTTCTATAAAAATCATAGGAGTATTTTAGGAAGGTAAAATCATCCTCAAGTTAATCTAGGCAAAGTCAATAAGAGTGAATAGCAAGAAAAAATTTAAATAAGCAAAAGAAAAAATGCTAAGGGAAATTGATCTACCTTCTGGGAACTCAATAGCTATAATCATGATAATTCAATACTGGCAAAAGATAAATCAAACAGCTGACAAACAGACAGATGAAACAAAACAGATATAAATGAATTTAGCTTGTGATAAGGTCACACGTCAAACAAACAGGGAACAGTCGGTCTGTCATCCGAACTGCGTTTGTTGAGTAAAGGGTCCATTTGGGGAGAAAATAAGGTGTCTTCCTGTCTGCACATACACACGGAGTCCCAGATGGGCTCAAAACCTAAAATAAGAACCACAACTTCTGGTTATTTTTGTCCCACAAAAAAAATACAAATGCTATTTTTCATTTCTTTGGGCTATGGAAAACCGTTCCAGAACATAAGGAATCCACAGACCATAGAAGACAAACCTGACAGATGGGGCCACCTTAAAATCTAGAGCCTGAATGTCACAAAAGTAGCCATAGTCGGAGTTAAATTTAAAAAAAAAAAAAAAGATTCAACTAGGAGAAAATGCTCATACCATACACGAAGGATTGTGTATGTGCGTCCACAGTGTTGCTGTTGTTTAGTCGCTCAGTCCTGTCTGACTCTTTGCGACCCCAAGGACTGCAGCCCGCCAGGCTCCCCTGTCCATGGGATTCTCCTGGCAAGAGTACTGGAGTGGGTTGCCGTTTCCTTCTCCAGGGCATCTTCCTGACTCAGGGATCGGACCCTCATCTCCCGCACTGCAGCAGATTCTTTACCATCTGAGCACCAGGGAAGCCCAGCGGTGTAACCCTTACTGTGATATAAGTTCTGCCAGCCCTGTGAGCTCACGAGGGTTTTGAAGGCAGAGACTGCCATGGCTGGTGGCCCGTCCTGGGTGGCCCAGGTCAGCCACATGGCTTTGGGTCATTCCTGGAAATTTGAGAAGGTCCCGATGGTCAGGAACAGTGACCAGCACCCCGTGATACACCCCTTTCTGCTCGAGCCAACCGCAGTGAGTCCTCACTGAGCCCTGGCTGGGGTGACCCACAGGGTGTGGGTCTGCTGATGTCTGACATTCTGGTGACACCCTACAATCGTGGACCTCACCCATGGCTGCACTTAGAGCCCCCAGGAGCCGGCCCAAGACTCACAGAGCCGACTGGATCAGGGTGGCCGTGAAGGCGTCCGCCCCAGGCTGGTTGACAGGCTCGCCCAGCTGACTGCGGGTGCAGCCAGGCTGAGAACCACGCTTTGGGCAGCTGCGTCTGCGGCGGCTTCTGTCCCGCTGCAGTGTGGTTTATACCATCCTATACCACTTCCTCCATCGGCTCCACAGCCGCAGCGGTCACCGCCAGAACGTCCCCGAGCTCGTCCAGACGACCTTCTGCCAGTGGCCGTCCAGTGGGCCGTCCGCGCTCCACACTGGCTCCCAGGAGCCCTGCCCTAATTAGGTGCTTCTACCGACCCCTTCAGTTAAGTTCCCAGAGTTTCTGTACTCAGAGGTCCTTCATCTCCGCATTTTTGGGTGTCGGTATCTTCCTGTCTGGTTTTTTCCCCCCATGAATTTGTGTTTCTCTCCATATGAAGATGTGCTTCTTATTTTTCTAGAGAATCCATCAATCATCCGGGACCACTGGTGCAGACGACCCTGTAGACGGAATTCTGGCAACGGGGCTTGGGTGTCTCCAGCAGAGGGGCTTCAGCCCGAGAAATCACAGCTCACAGAGGGTTTCCTCCCGCCCGGAGGTCAGAAAATGACATTGCAGAAACAAAATTGGCAGCAAAGTGGCTGAAATGAGATCTTTTCTTAGATCTTGGCAGGAGAGAGGCTGACCTTGGAGGAAGGAGTTTGGGGATCCGTCCCTTGCTCATCTGTTTTTCAGGAGCAGAGGGAGGGAGCCAGAGGCCAGCCTGCTCCCCACGAGGCTGCTGCTTGTCGAGCACTCACCAGGAGTGGCCTGCGGCCGGGGTCCTTCCTCCCTGAGACTCAGCGTCTCCGGTCCACTCAGGCCTGCTCGTGGAGCGGCCATGGGCTCCCAGTTGCCCCCCACCTGAGGGGAAGTCTCTGGGAAGATGGGTGACTTGGAGGGGGCTGTGTGCAAGGGGGTCTCGGGCAGCAGTGAGCAAGGCAGTCGAGCACCTGGCATCTCCCGGAGGACAGCGCTCTCCCTAGGGCGGGGCGGCAGGGAGCGAGAGGCCAGCGGCCTCGTGGCCTGAGCCACATTCTGGGCACGGGGCAGGGAGAGGAAGAAGCAGACGGCACCTAGAAATGGCAGGGAGGTCAGCAGAGCGCCCCGGAGCCAATCGTCCACAAGCCGCTGCACCCAGTCCCGCCTGCCGGGAAGGGGGTTGGACAGGGGAGTTGCCCTGAGCTGGCCCAGCACACCACCTACACGAGGACCAGGGTCTTGGCAGAGCTGGGGGTGCCAGAGGAGGGTCTGCCCGCCTCCAGAGGAGATCCAGGCCACGGCCCTGATGGCAAGCCCTCCCCTAGAATGCCCCAGCGTTTGCCTCCTCACAGGCCCACCTGGCCGGAGTGTGGGTAGATGCTTCTCCTCTGGGCCAGCCCGGCCGCCTCCCCATCCCTGCACGCTTCCCCACTGTAATGGAACTGACTTGGGGAGGTCAGGTCCCTGCTCCGAGCCTCAGGATCCTAACTCATATGCCAGGCTAGGCTGAGTGAAGTGCTGAGAAGTGAGGACAGGCAACCCCAGAGCCCACCCCAGAGCCCATCCCCCACGCCTGGGCTTCAGGTTTCAGCCCTTCCCAGATGGACCTGGCAGAGGAGGAGCCCCATCCCCCCAGGCCCCCTCCACCTCTGCTCCTGGAGGGACAGGACCGTAAGCGTGGGCGGCCTCTCAGGGTCTCATTGCTGCCCCGACACCTCTCCCAGCCTGGTCTGCAGCCTCCCGGGCCAAGGCAGGAGCCCCAGGAGCTGGGCCGTCCACACCCACCTCTGGCGGGAGGCAGGAGCGCGGGGGGGAGGTCAGCAGAAGGCTGGCGCCTAGACCTGGCACCCTCCCGGTCTAGGGCTGAGGAGCGCAGAGGGAATTGCTGGCCTTCCTAGAAGCCCCAGGGCCGGGCAGGGGAAGGGGGTGTCCAGGTTAGGAGCTGGACCCTAGCGTTTCCCCAAGACTGGATGAAGGTCTGAGCTGGCGTCCCAGGGAAGGAACCCGAGGAAGGGACCACTGCTGACCTGGAGCGCAGGGTAGTCAGCTTTCCCACCAGGACACCAGGTGACCCTGCGCCTCATGGGGGTGAAACCTCAGACCCTGGGGAAAGGTGAGCCTCCTGCCCGGCCCCCTTAGTCCCTCCCCTCTGCCCAGAGGCTCCTGGGGCAGGAAGTCCATGCCCTGGGGATCTGGGGTGCCTATGAATGAGAGAGATTCAGGCAGTGGAGGCCGCCAGGTCGCCCGGGGACAGGGGGCGACCCGCCAAGGCCTGGGGACGCAGAACTCTTCCCCACACAGAGCTCTCATGCATGCAGAGTGTCCGACCCCACCCCGGCCCCCTGAGTCAGGAGCCACTTGTAGACAAGCTTCCCACTGAGGCCTTTTCCACCGAGGCTTGAGAGATACTCAGCCATCAAAATAGACTTGAACCAGCAGCATGCGATGCCGGGACCCAGTCTCAATCCCAGCTCGAACAAACCACCTTTGAAAAGTCCTCTATGGACAGTATGTTAAATTTGTCTCCAGACAGGTGACATTAAATATAATAATGGCATCAAGCTCAGTAGGAAAATGTCCATTTTTTAGGTGCACATTGGGAGATTTGGGTGAAATCACAAAAGGTCTGGGATTTGCTTTGACACAGGGAAAATTCGATGAGAGAAAGTGTTGGGGCTGGGGGGACCAGATCAAAGAAATGAGGCCGCGAAGATGTGGATGGTGGTGTGCCTGGGGTGCTTGTAGGAGCCAGGTTCCAGGAGCCTGATTTCAGGGTCAGTTTGCTGGGTTTCCGCCGTGACTCAGGTTGGAGATATTTAAATTTGTGACCGTCCTGCGAGTCTCTGTCGCAGCCTGCGCACGGCCCGCAGACCGCACTGATGCAGCTGTCCAGGAGGGTGGGTGTGCAGCCTCTCCACAGGGCTCGCCCCCTCGCCAGCAGACCTGTCCCTGGGCGGGATTTGGGCAAGGGGCCCATCCTCTTTAGACCTTCCTGCAGTCTCCTCCCCTCCACCCTGGTGTCGCTGTTCCCCGCGGGCCAGGCCTGCCGCCTCACCTCCGCTGTCCCAGCCCCAGGCTGGAGGCTCGCAGGACGGGGCCCAAGCGCAGGCGTTCACAGCCAGGTGACCTCTGACCTCGGCCCACCTGCTCTGAGCCTCCCCGTCCTGAGGGTCCTCTGGGACTGCTGGCCGCCTTGGGCTCGCCGTGGAGCGTCTCTGGCCAGAAATGCAGGTTCCCGGCCACAGAAAGTCTGAGGGTCCTGAAGCTCACTCACACGGGGACCCGCTGCCCTGCAGACACAGGAGGTCGTAGGGAGCACCTCTCCCCTGGCTGGCTCTCAGAGCACCTTCTTCTCCACGGAGCCAGAGCTGCAGGTGACTTCCGTGAGTCCGCAGTGCTTTCAGGATAAACCCTAAGGTGCCCTCCTTTGCTGGCAGTGCCGGCTCCCAGGGCTGCCCTCTCCACCTTCCATCCTCGTGCCCTGGTTAACCTTTCTCTCCGCCAGGCTCAGAGAGCTGCCGGCCCCCCTGTCCTCACCTCGGACCTGCTCCCTGCGGCCCCCTGGACTTCCCCGAGGCCACAGCCCACCGCCGAGCCTGCCCCTGCCCTGGGCCAGCACACTGGAGCCATGAGCCCCAGGGTTTCCTCACCATCTCATTCACAGGTGTTTACTCTCATCCGACTGACACAGAGAAGACTCTCAGTTAAGGACAGTGAACACACAAAAACACGAATCGAAGGCTCAAAACGTCAGGACCTCTCCCAGGACCAGAAAGAAATGAGGCTGAAGTTTGCCCAACAGAGGAAAGAAACACGGATCTAATCGCAGAGTTGTCAGCGTTAAACACTCAACTCCCTGAGCTTAAAGAAGTCAATATGACTCTGTCAGGGTCCCCAAGACCACCCCTACGTGTGCTAGGGGGCCCCCAGGACTCAGCAGAGATTCAGGACACAGAAAAGGATACAAAGTGACATCAGTGAGAGGAAGAGGCAGGCGGCGACAGGTCAGGGACCAGGCATGAGCTTCCAGAGCCCTGCCCCACACCCACATGCCAAGCTCCCCCACACACCCATCCCCACCACCAGCCAGCAGGTGCCATCTCCCCAGGAGCCCAGTAGACACGCAGTGCCCAGAGTTTTTACTAGGGGGCTGGTTCAAGGGCACCTATGCCTGGGGAAGGTTCCAGACCCCCAGAGGAAGTGGTGCTTGGATGGCAGGAGCCTCATTCTGCAAAGATGTTTAGGGGCGGCGAGGCCCTCTCCTCCCCGAGGGCACTGGGGACCCTCGGGAACTCCAGCCCCGGGCCAGCCTCACAGGTGGCCCTCCGGAGCAGGCTGGCAGCTCTCCCGGGGGGGTGGGGGGCAGGCAGGCCTGTCTGTTAACCCTTTACTGCACAGCAGGTGGAAAACAGCTCCCGTCAAGGAGAGAAGCGAGAAGACTTCACGCTACAAACACCGAGTAAATGATTTTAGCTGCCGAACCACACACACCTGCTCACAGGACACAGGCTCGGAGGATCCACTCTCTGCCCCTTTCATGTCTGTGAAACGACTTAAGTTTCTTCTCCCGTTCATTAAGAAAAAACGTGGAACAGGAGAGACTGACACTCTGAACGCCCAGACGGTTTCGGGAGGGAGACACAGCGGCGGCTCTGAGCTGCTCTGTATTCTTCCATCCGGGACCCACGAGCTCTCCGTGTTAGCTCCACTCACACACCCACGTATAGTAAATGACCTCAGTGATGCAGAAAAAAGCCAGATGAATATGAGAGGATAAAAGTGGTCTGGTGTCAGTGGAGGGTTTCCAGGGCATTTCATTTGCTTTCAGTTCAGTTCAGTCATGTCTGACTCTTTGCAACCCCAAGGATTGCAGCACACCAGGCTTCATTTAAAGGGCGGCTTCATTTGCTTTAAATTTATTTTATCCTTTTAAAAAATTATTTACAGTGAGCACACAATGCTTTTATCTTTTAAAATTTAATTTAAAAGGTGACTAAGGGTTTGTTCGTTGGCTCAGTGTTGAAGAATCTGCCTGCCGATGGACATGGGCTCGATCTCTGGTCCGGGAAGACCCCCCATGCTGCGGGACAGCAAGGTCCGTGGGCCACCAGCACTGAGCCTGCGTGCCTAGAGCCCGTGCTC
This sequence comes from Hydropotes inermis, assembly GCA_020226075.1. Classification (NCBI taxonomy): domain Eukaryota; kingdom Metazoa; phylum Chordata; class Mammalia; order Artiodactyla; family Cervidae; genus Hydropotes; species Hydropotes inermis. The sequence continues at coordinate 112,465,338 of CM035269.1, forward strand.
AACAAGAGACGCCACCGCCGTGAGATGCTGGAGCACTGCAACTGGAGAGTAGCCCCTGCTCTCTGCAACTAGGGAGCGTCTCCACCAAGCAAGAAGACCCAGCGTAGCCAAAAATAATAAATAAATCTAAAAACAAAAATGTGTCAGGTAGGCACTGAATTCATTTTCTTGGGAAAATTCCTAAGGATAAGTCCCCCAGGTTCTCCATCACAACAGGCTAAGCTGATTCATGCCAACAGCTGGCAAAGTGTCTTCCAAGTATGGCGTCTTTTGAGCCTCACGAATCCCTGAGATATAGGCGAGGTGGGTGCTCAGACGCCCTGCCACAGAGACAGTCCAGGTCAGGGAGGTTAGGTGACCAATGAGGCCAGACCCTGGGAGAATGCAAGTTTACTGTCTCCCAGCTGCCCTGAGTGTTAACCGGCCCCCAAAGTAACTGAGTTTAGGGAGCTCTCGGTGAGGTCAGATTTGGGGGGGAGCGTGGGCATGAGTCCTGGGGAACACGGGCTGTTTCTCAACTTCTTTCCGTAAGAGCTGGGGTGTGATCGGGGCTAGTGGGGGCTGCGGCCCGCTGGGAGGGTCTCGCCAGCCTGCTAAGAGCCCACCGGGGTCAGAGAACAGCCTCCACTTCTGCATGTGCTAAGCCAGGGGTGTGAGACGGTAGAGCTGGGACAGGGCTCGTGAAGGAGACGCAATGCTCCCTGGAGGGGCTGTGCCAGGCCTGGGGTGACCAGGGTGTGGCCACGCTGACGGCCCACGGCCGGGGTGTCCGGCTCTGAGCATGGCGGCCAGTGGTGCCCTGGCACGCGGCACCTGCAGCTGCTGACGGCAAATCCCTAAAGCAATCCCCAGGCCCAGGGGCTCCTGACGCCCGAGCATCTGGGGCAGACACCACAACCTGGGGCATCCTCTGCCGGGGCCGAGCCAGATGTCCAGTGCCAAGGCCACGCTCCTCTGAGGCCTCCCTGCCCCTCCAGCTTGCGGCTGCCTCCCTGCACCTCTGCCTCAGTCGTCACACGGCCCCAGTTCCAAGTATCCGAACCTCCCTCCTTGTAAGGACACCCGTCCCTGGAGAGGGCCCATCTGAGTGCCGCCCCGTCTTACCTGGCACCTCTGCAGTGATCTATCAGAGGCTGGAGGCACAGACATCGGGGTTAGGCCCCGAACACATCTCTGGGGAGGAGCAGCCAACCAGAGCTCCCGAGAGCGCAGAGCTGCGTGGACCGGGCCTGTTTCCCGGCACCAGGGCGGAGTTCCCAGGGCTGCGGACACCAGCTGCCGTGAAGGCACAGGGCAGGGGAGTGGGACCAGCCCCCAGAGCCACATGCGGTCCTGCCCTAAGCAGCAAGTCCTTGTGGACAGCCTTCCTGCTTGGATCCCATGGTCGCCTGAGCAAGAAGTGTGAGGCTGTCCCAGCCCAGAGCTTGGCAGGGGCTTCAAATCTCCCTGAGATTCTGACTCCTGCGGCCCAGAGGCCTTGGAGTACTTGGCACCCGTGTGCTGGGCAGCTCTGGTCTCCCTGCTCACCGTAGCCCCTGATGCCAGTGCATCCTTGATTTGTGGTCCAGGCGGGGCCAGCAGCTGCTCAGGGCACCCAAAGGAGGCAACTCTAGGTTCCCCACCCCAAGCCACCTCCTCCAGGAAGGAGTCCAGGCCTCTCCTCTCTGGGGCCCTCTCAGTCAGCTCACAGCCCCTGTGTGGGGTTCGCAGGGACCTGAGGACGGGGTCAGGGGTCTTCTCTCTTCTGGAGGACAGACTGGACTCCAGGAAGGTAGTGCCGGCTGCACCCCTCCCTCCAGCCCTTCCCCAGCACTGAGGAAAGCTCGCGTCAGCCAGCGGCAAGCCTGTTGCCAGGTGTGGGCACATGGTGTCAATGCTCGTCCGCCCAGGTCCCAGAGACGCTGACGTCTGAGGCCTTCCGGAGGTCAGGGGTCATCCCCAGACTGCAGGGGAGGCTGCCGTCGGGGGTACCCCCAAGTACCCCCCTCCTCAGCTTTGCGGGGGGTGGGCAGTGCTCAGCAGGATCGGAGGCTGGACAGGAGAGCCTGGGGTCCTAGACGCCCCTCCACATCTCGAGCCTCGGTTGGCAGGTGCCCTCAGCCCGTGCGCAGCCTGGGGGATCACAGAGGGGCACAGGGCCCATGGCGAGGGGGCAGCAGACCTGGGCCAGGGGACACGGTCCCTGGGGCAGCTCCCTCTCCACTGGGGACCTGCGTTCACAGCCTCCGGAGAACCCGCTGGACAGGCTGTGCAGTCCCTGACGACATGTGAGTCCCTGGACTCCCAGGCACAGGGGCAGGGAGACCTTTCACCTGTGTGTGTGTGCTGAGTCGCTCAGTTGTCTCTGACTCTTTGCAACCCCATGGACTGTAGCCCGCCAGGCTCCTTTGTCCATGGGATTCTCCAGGCAAGAATGCTGGAGTGGGTTGCCATGCCCTCCTCAGGGGGATCGTCCCAACCCAGGGATCGAACCCAGGTCTCTTCCATCTCCTGCATTAGGCAGGTGGGTTCTTTACCACTAGCACCACCTGGGAAGCCCTTTCACCGTGCCTCACATCTAAAATGCAACTTCAGTTAAAAGGGAAACAGTCAGAGAGGGCTTGTCGCCAGAGCCACGGTGACACGAGAGAGGAAATGCCAGGCGTGCGTGTCCAGCCAGCGGGGGACTTGCCACGCTTCTCCAGGAAACCTTGAGTCCTGGGTTTTGACAATCCTCCTCTCATGCTGAACTTTAAACTGGTTAGAGCCGCTGCTCCGTTTACCTGCGGCTCGCCACAAAGCCTGGGTCCCCTGGTCTGACATTTGTGAGGCCAGAGAGCACCATCCCCCGAGGTCTGTGGGTGAGATGCACAAAGAGCCTCTTCCTGGATTCTGGGGTGTGAGAAGGTGGGGGCGCCTGGCAGACCCTAGATCAAGGTTCTGCTGTGTTTAAAGTAATGCTTTAAAAAAAAAAAACTTTTATTTTGTATTGGAGTATAGTTAATTAACTATGTTGTCACAGTTTCAGATGAACAGCAAAGGGACTCGGCCATACATATCCATGTACCCATTCTCTCAGCCACCCATATACGTATGCATGCTAAATTGTCTCAGTCGTGTCCGACTCTGCGATGCTAAGGAGTGTAGCCTGCCAGGCTCCTCTGTCCATGGAATTCATATACTGACTCTCAAAAACAGGGTTTTCAGTCCAAATGTCAGCGGGAACTAGCCCCAAACACAGAATGACAAGAGCTACTTGAAGTATCTCTTTACTTCTGGTAAACTGTGCCCCTGGGGCGCGGGCTGGGAGGCGGCGGGCACTCAGGCTGCAGCCTGGCCAAGTGGAGGCTCCCGGCGCAGGAGCCCCAGCCCACGTCCTCTCCGCCATCACCACCATCACATGAATGACACAGCACCCCGGGGACCTAGGGGGGAAGGGGCTGAGCCCCTCTGAGGCCCCAAGGATCACAGAGTGGGCACCTCGGGAGCCCCCGGAACGCACGGTTTTTCTGCGAGCCCACCTGCCTGTTGTGACTGGCGTGTCCCCGTCACCCTGTGGCCAGGGGCTGCTCTCCTGCTGCCCGCCGGGCACCCAGGGAGCAGGGAGCACAGGCGAGACCAGGGGTCCCGGGTGTCCTGGCCACCTCCGTCATGGTGCGGATGGAGTGCCTGGGCGCCCCACAGTCCCACTCCTCCAAGGCTGCCCTCCACTGGGCTCCTGGCCCTTCGAGGCCTGGCATCCTCGTCCAGGGTGCCCTGACCACAAGGAAGCTGTACAGTTGGACCAGGGAGGGGCAGAGTTGACAGATGGTGTCCAGAGCCCAGGCCTTGTGGCCCCTCCCAGGGCACGACCAAACAAACAGCTGCGGACATGGTGTCTCCACAGGGCTGCTCCACGGGACAGGCTCCAAGTGGCCTGTTCCTGGCAGAGACCCACCCCTGTCACATAGGTGGTGACCTGGCCAGGCTGCACCTGCCCACCCACCCGCCAGCAGGACTCCAGGCCAGGCTTCCACAGGCCACACTAGGCACCCGCAGCACTGCATAGAGGGGTGCCGCCCGAGGCCGCACACAGACAGTGTGACCCACGCGGCCTGCGACAGGTGACAGGCCTCCGAGGACCTCCAGACAGGAAGACTCTCTGGGCAGGAGGCTTGGCCACAGCTCAGAGAGAAGAGCAGGAGGGCTGAGCAAAGACAGGGACAAGCATCCAGGGAGGGGAACGGTACATGCAAAGCACAGATGCCTCTGTTAGACTGGAGTAAGGGTGGCAGTGTTCCGGAGGCAGGGGTCAGGGAGGCTCAATGAGTGGATCCAGGTGGGCAGAGGGTGGGCCGAGCGGGACAGGGTTTGGTCACCGAGAGAAGGAGACAGAGCCCTCAGGGACTGCAGGCAAGGAAGCCAGGGCAGAAGCCAAGCCAAGGGGGGCTCCCCTGTGGGCCAGGGACACCCCTGCTCCCAGCAGGCAGGAGACACCCAGAGTGGACACAGCTATGACCCGGGATCCCCTGAGGCAGAAGGCTCCTCCCCTGTGGCAGGTCAGGTCAGAACCAGGCCAGGCAGGGCTGACACGCCTGAGACCCCGGAGGCCCAGGCTGGCACCAGGCCCTAGATGCCACAGCAGGGCCAGACCTGAGACTGCTGGCTCCCACAGGGGCCTGTGCCTCTGTGCCCGGGCCCCGTGGTTCACCCCTCCTGGCAGGCCCTGGTGTGGGCCTGCCTCTCCCTTTTCCAAGACCCAGCCCGGAAGCCCTAAGACCTCCTCTGGCAGCCCCTAGGGGGTGTCCCCTCCTCCGGGCTCTCAGACCTGTTCGGCCTCTCCTCTCATCTCCCAGGAGGCTGCCCAGGCCCTCTGCCCACCCCCACCCCCCACCAGCACCAGCAGGGCCTTCTCCTTCTCTTCTTGCAATGCTACATTGGTTGGAGTGACCAGACTGGGTCCCATTCCAGAGCGAAGGCTGGTAAGGAAAGGGGGAAGGTGTCAGGAGAGTGAGCAGGGGAGGGAAGGGATGCCCTCTGGACTCCCCTGTGCAGGATAGGACCAGGCTAAGCAGTGGTGCCTGGGCCCCTTCCTTGAAGCTGCCCTGAGTTGCTATCTGCCCACCACTCAGGACCTGTCCCCTCGGTCTATTCCTCCATCCATCAGAGGGACAGAGTACCCCCACCCCAGCAGGGCCGTGAAGGTCCCCCAGGGGCTCAGGCCATGACTGTCCAGCCTGGCTAAAACTTGTGGAGTCCCTCCACCCCAGGGCACCAGACAAACGTTCAGCAAGTGCTGAATGCAGGGGCTCCGCAGAGCTGAGGGTCCGACTGGCAGAGACCCACCTGTGGAGTAAGGTCACTTGCAGGTCCTGGGGAGTGTGGCTGCTTTCTTGTCCACCATGAAGCCTCCGAGGAAACTGGACTGCTTCCCTGATTACTGTGGCCCTGGCGTCAAATCCTGAAACACAGAACAGGAAGCCCCCAGCAGGCTCCAACCCGGCCCCCTGCAGTCTGTACGGTCAGCACCTCCCTGGCCTGGTCACCGGCGGTGCAGGGCTCCTCCGACGTCCCAGGACACCAGTGGCTCTGCTAGGCAGGCTGGCCTCACCTGGGCCTGGCCCCTCCTGTGGCACTCGTGGTTGCATTTAACCTGCTCGCCTACTGACTCAGAGGCCGAGACTCCCCAGCAAGCACCCCTTGGTTATGTGCATGGAGACCGAGCAACAGGACCCTTGGTGTCAACTCGCAGAGGAAATGCTTATTCCAAAGGGTCAGGAAGGACACATGCTCCGGGTGTGCACGTGGAACACACACACTTCTTTCTTTATTTTTTTTTCAGAAAGCTTTTTATTTTATACTGGAGTATAGCCAATTAACAATGTTGTAATAGTTTCAGGTGGACAGCGAAGGACTCAGCCACACACATACCTGTATGCATTGCATTCTCCCCAAACTTCCCTCCCATCCAGGCTACCTTGTAACATTGAGCAGAGCTCCTTGTGCTATACAGGAGGTCTTAGCCAGGCTTCCCTGGAGGCTCAGATGGTAAAGAATCTGCCTGCAATGCAGGAGACCTAGATTTGATGGAAGCTGCCCTGGAGAAGAGGATGATTACCCACTCCAGTATTCTTGCCTGGAGAATCCCATGGACAGAGGAGCTTTGGCGGGCTACAATCCCTGGGGTCTCGAGTAATTGGACATGGCTGAGTGACTAAGAATGCACACACATGTAAATCCCAAACGCCCTAAATATCCCTTCCCCCCATCCTTCCTTCCTGGAAAGCATAAATTTGTTCTCTAAATCTATGAATCTGCATCTGCAGTCAGAATATAAATTGGTACACTACTATGGAAAACAGCATGGAGGTGCCTTAAAAATGGAGCTATGATGTGACCCAGTAATCCCACTCCTGGGCAGACATCCAAAGGAAAACATGGTCTGAAAGGATACATGCACCCAATGTTCACTGCAGTATTGTTCACAGAAGTCAGGACACGGAAGCAACCTAAATGTCCAGCAACAGATGAATGGACAAAGAAGACACGGTGCATACACACAGTGGAATATCACTCAGCCACTAAAAAGGATGAAATAATGCCATTTGCAGCATCATGGATGAACCTAGAGACTGTCATACTGAGTGACGTAAGAAGCAGAGAAGGAGAAATATGGCATGGCATCCCTTATATGCAGAATCAAAAAAGGAATGACATGAAAGGACATATATATTTCTAAAGTGTGCTTTTCCAAGAGCTAAGCAAGAGTCAGCAAGCTGTGGCCCTGGGCTGAATCTGGCCCAGGGCTCCTTCTGTAACTCAAGCATCATTGGCACGGGACCACACCCCGTGACTGCTTCCTCACCACCACAGCAGGACTGAGAACTTTTAACACAGCCAGTAGACCCACCAAGTTGGAAATGTTGGGTCTCCGATCCTATACATGAAACATGGGGCGCCTGCACACGCCAGCCTCACAGGGCTGGGTGTCCCTGGGGACAGAGCGGGGGAGGGCTGGAGGGCAGAGGCCAGTCCACTCAGCTCTGTCCTGTTCTCGCTGACTGGACTTTGCCAGCTCCTCCCCAGACGCTCGGGGTTCACCACCCCTGCTGCCAGGCCTTTACGTGCAGGACAGACATTGATAAAGGTTGGGTAACAACGACAACAGCACAGGCAGGGGGTGGAGCCGAGACCCACCCGCCAGGCTTGGCTTCTGGACACCATAGTGCCCTGCGGCACCCGGTCATCCAGCACAGGGGCTGCTGGGAAATGCTCTGGGCACTGACCACGGCCAGGGCGGTCCTGGGGCACAGGGCGGCAGGCTGGGTGAGGACTATGGCCTCCCACTCGCTGCTGGTGGCCCCCCCGGCGGCCCTGAGCAAGCCACTGTCCATCCCCAGCCGGCTGCTGCTGGGGCCAGGCCCCTCCAACCTGACCCCCCGTGTCATGGCGGCCGGGGGGCTGCAGACACTGGGCCACATGCACCGGGAGGTATACCAGGTAGGTCATCGAGCACCCAGCCTCGGTCCCCGGGCGGCCTCCTCCCGGGGGCGGGAGCGGGGAGGCTGTGAGCCGTGTGTCCACCACCCCCAGATCATGGACGAGATCAAGCAAGGCATCCAGTACGTGTTCCAGACCAGGAACGCCCTCACCCTGGCCATCAGCGGCTCGGGGCACTGCGCACTGGAGGCCGCCCTGTTCAACCTGCTGGAGCCGGGCGACTCCTTCCTGGTCGGGGTCAGCGGCATCTGGGGGCAGCGGGCCCAGGACATTGCGGAGCGCATTGGTAAGAGGCGGGGCAGGGGGTGGCCCCTCAGTGCGTCCTTCCCCGAGGCCTCCCGCCCCAATGTGAAGCCTGGAAGCACCCAGGTCCGGCTACCAACCTCAGGCCCTCACCAGGCGGAACCTACCCCCCTCCCCACGCTTCATGCCTCCATCTCCTGCCGGCCTGCTGCCTCCTCCAAGTGGACGTCAGGATGCTCCAGGGGCCCCCATCCCCTGGTCTCTTGGAACTTGGGGTCAGCAGTTTCCTGAGCCCATGGAGGGGCCGACACTGCAGGGTCTCCGCTGGTCTCAGCCCAAACCTGGGGGACCCCCCAGCTCTCTGAGGTCTCTAGGGGCCAGCCCCGCCTCTGTCACAGGACAAAGTTCCAGAAGCTGCATCTCCCGTAAAATCTCAGAAGCAGTTTCTACAGCCGCAAAATGCTGAGGTAGGGACAGAGTTTGCAGTCCAGAGTAAAATTTTCTGGAGAGAGAGACAAAAGTCAGAGCCTGAGTGTGCTTTGGGTTTAATGATTGATCGTGGTTGGGAAACATCGTGAAGCTCCTGGTTGGTCACCTCCACACGCAGCCGTTCTTGGTCCAGGTTAACAGACAACCCCTGACAGCCTGAGGGGGTCTTGACCCCTCGCCAGGGCCCCTCCAGTCTACACGCTGGCTTCAAGGGGACCCTGGGCTGGGCAGGGCACCCTCCTGGCCTGGGGCTCCCCACCTCACCCCACACCCCCGGTCTGGGACTCTGGGACGGTCCTGGGACTCTGCCTCCTGCACACGAGGCTGGGGGTCTGCTGTGCGTGGGGTGTGGAGGGACGAGACAGGGAGCAGGACAAAGGCCTGCCTTCCTGGAGCCCCCAGGCCCCAAGGAGGGCAAAACCCACACAGGCCTCCCTCATCCATTCAGTCCTTCATCAAACGCTGTGGTGCTTCTGAAGTCACCCTCTGGAGTCAGCCTCCGAAGTCACCCCCTGAAGTCATCCTCCGATGTCACTTCTGATGTCACCCTCTGATGTCATGCTCCAAAGTCACCTCTGATGTCACCCTCTGATGTCACTCTGATGTCACCCTCTGAAGTCATGCTCTGAAGTCACCCCCTGATGTCACCCTCTGATGTCACCCTCCGAAGTCACCTCTGATGTCACCCTCCGAAGTCACCTCTGATGTCACCCTCTGATATCACCCTCTGATGTCATGCTCCAAAGTCACCTCTGATGTCACTCTCTGATGTCACCCTCTGAAGTCACGCTCTGATGTCACCCTCTGATGTCACCTTCCAAAGTCACCCTCTGAAGCTCAGCCTTGCACAGATCTGTACTTCCTCTGTGGGGAGGGCTGCAAGGGACAGGGGTGCCCCTGCCTGGCTGGGCTCAGGGAAGGTGGACAGAGCAGGGGACCGAGAGCTGCGGGACCTGCTCCCATCCACGCGCCGCAGAGCCTGGACTCACCAAGCACACCCCAACCTGCTCCCCTGGCAGCAGCTGGGCCGGCGCGGACGGCCCCACAGGCCCCACCTGCTCAGCACGGCTTCTGTCCCCAGTGCTGGTCCCCACCTGTGTGTGCGGGGCGCTCACCACTCACGTTGCCCGCAGGAGCCCATGTGTACCCGATGATCAAGGCACCTGGAGGCCACTTCACTCTGCAGGAGGTGGAGGAGGTACGGGGGTGCAATGACCCAGGGAGGGGCCGTCCAGCTGGGCCGGCTCAGGGCAGGGAGGGGGTCTTGGTGGGTCCCTGGGTCTTCTGAGCCCAGCTGCCTGGCTCTGAAAGCTTTCCCACACCTGGGGACAGGTGGAAGTTTGACCGGGAAGGTTCAGCTCCCCAAGGAAGCTAGGTCAGAACTGAGGTCTTGGCAGGGTGCAGGGGCAGGAGTGAGAGGTGGGGAGTGGGCCATGCCCTGAGTCTTGGGGTGCCAGCCCCCCCATTGGGCAGGATCAGCCTAACCAGCCCAAAACCAGGCTGACTTCACGCTGGCCCCGGAAGGATGGGGTGCGGGGGGCTGGGGCCACTCTGGCTCAACCCAGGAAGAAAGTCCACGTTGTCCTGGAACAAGCCCTCCTCCCAGACCCGAGATGCCTGGCCCTGCCAGCACAGGCAGGGCTGGAGGAGGGTCTGGTTCCCGCTGCCCAGATCTGGCCATCTATGTGGTCATCCGTGGGCAGGAGTGTTCAGGGTCGGTCTCGTCCCACCCTCACAGGACAGTCCCCGCTGCCTAGATCTGGCCATCTATGGGGCCGTCTATGGGGCTGTTTGTGGGTGGGAGTGTCTGGGGCAGGGCTCGTCCCACCCTCACACGACAGTCCCCGCTGCCCAGATCTGGCCATCTATGTGGCCGTCTGTGGGCAGGAGTGTTCGGGGTCAGTGTTGTCCCGCCCTCACAGGATAGCCCTCGCTGCCCAGATCTGGCCGTCTATGGGGCCGTCTATGGGGCCATCTGTGGGCGGGAGTGTCAGGGGCAGGGCTCATCCCACCCTCACAGGATAGCCCTCACTGCCCACATCTGGCCGTCTATGGGGCCATCTATGGGGCCGTCTGTGGGTGGGAGTGTCAGGGCAGGCCTCATCCCGCCCTCACAGGACAGTCCTCACGTGAGGGGCCGGCAGACGGGGAGGCCCACCCCACTGGCTCTGCCTCAGGCTGTCACCTCCTCCCTCAGGCCCTGGCCCGGCACAAGCCAGCTCTCCTGTTCCTGGCCCATGGAGAGTCGTCCACCGGCGTGATGCAGCCTCTTGATGGCTATGGGGAGCTCTGTCACAGGTACTCCCATCCCCACAGCTGAGCCTGGCCTTCAGGTGAGTCTGGCCCTCAAGTAAGCCAGGCCCTCAGGTGAGCCTGGCCCTCAGCTGAGCCTGCTCCTCAGGAGCCTGACCCCATAGTTAAGCCTAGGCTCTCAGGTCAGACTGTCCCCTCAGGTGAGCCTGTCCTCACAGCTGAGCCTAGTGCCTCAGGTGAGCCTGTAGCCTCAGGTGAGCCTGTCCCTCAGATGAGCATGTCCCACAGGTGAACCTGTCCCTCAGGTGAGCCTGTCCCTCAGGTGAGCGTGTCCCTCAGGTGAGCCTGACCCCTCAGGTGAGCCTGTGCCCTCAG
>CM035269.1:112476555-112511532 GCA_020226075.1 Hydropotes inermis
CAGGAAGTAACAAGGAGGCCCAGCTCCCTATCCCACTGGGCCCACCCCAGCCTCTCTCGTGTGGAATGGGGTTCAGGCTTTCTTGGGGTCCTCCTGGGCCTGGGCAGAGGCTGGATGGACCCTCCAGTCTGAGAGCAGGATCAGGTGTCCCCAGAGTGCCACCTCCCTCCATGCAGGTTAGGGCTTGATGCCCACCCTGCAGTCTTGGGCCCAGGGCCTGACCACCTTGCCCTGACCCCAGAGCCCCAGAGAAGTCCCCGCCCTCCCCTGGCTTCCCCAGGGCCCCCACCCCTCCTCGGGGTCCCCTTCCAGGACCAGCAGTTCTGCTCTGGACAGTTGACCACAGGATGAAAGGAGAGAAACTCACCTCCAGGCTGGATCATCCTGGCAGACCTGCTGTCTGTCCTCCAAGGCGGCCACGGGGCCGCTGGGCACAGCCCCAGCCAGGACCACCTGCCCCCTGGAGTCCTGTCCAGGGGCCCGAGCTCACAAGTGTCACCTGGGCTGTGACCCCCAGAGGGGGTCCACAGGGACCTCGTTGTGCCTTTCTTCTAGCAAAGTGTGGGGTGGAGGAGGGTCAGAGGTTCAGCTCAGCCTGTTCCTGGACTCTGTCCTCCGCACTCACTGGACTTCTGCCTGGTGGGCTGCTGGACAGACGGAGGGCCAGCCTTGAGCTGCCCAGCTCCCCGGACCCCACACAGCCCTGGGGCCTGCGAGCTCAGAGTACCCAGCCGCAGGACGCAGACCGCCCGGCTGGCCCCCTCAAGTATCTCTGGGGCACCTGGGGTCTAGCCCCGGGGGCCTGGGCATCCTGAGCCCCTGTGTGACGTCCGCTCTGCTGGGGGCTGCTCACAGCCCCAGCTCAGGGCGGGCTGCTGTCTGAAGCCCTGTCCTGCTCTCTGCTGCCCCCCAGGTACCAGTGCCTGCTCCTGGTGGATTCGGTGGCATCCCTGGGGGGCGCCCCCATCCACATGGACCGGCAGGGTGAGTGCGTGCCCCCCACTCCAGCTGTCGGTGGGCTCTGAGGGTTAGAAGTCCTCCCCGCTGTCCCGTGCCCCGAGCACGTCCAGCAGCCACACATGGGGCCCGGTCTCCACAGGCCCCGGGGCATGCACCAGCTCCTCCCAGGGCAGGAGAGTCTCCATACTGACCACACCCCATGCCCCCACTGGGCTGTTGGGCCCAGACAAGCCCAGGGAGAGAGGGAGGGAGAGAGGGACACTGCAGGACAAACACTTGGAGAGAGTCAGAGCCCTGACGGGGCGGGTGCGGGCAGGGACCTGGGACCCCGTCCAGTGGGCCTTGGTTTCCCATTGGCCCCACTCTCAGAGAGGCGGCGGTGGGGCAGGGCTCGATCCCAGCCCTGGTCCTCTGTCCTCCCAGCTGGCTGCTTGCCCAGGGCCCTCCGCTGCTGCTGCCCATATCTTAAAATCCCTGGGTGGTGGGGGCACCCCGTGGACGGGCACCTCAAGATGTGAGAGCATCACCTTTCCTCCCCCTCGGCCACCCGCAGCGCCTCTGCCTGCACTTTGACCCCAGCCACGGGAGTCTGCCACAGCAAGCAGACACTAGCGGGGGCCCCCTGGTTAGCTCAGCCCCCTGGAACGGTGTCGGTCCTGCAGGCGAGGGGTCTAGTCCTACAGCACGCTCCTCCCTATGCTTGCACAGCTGGATGGTGGGTCCCAGGTCCCCCCGACGTCTGCTTGGCTGGCAGCGTCTGGGCCGAGCGGCCCCCATGACCCCCCAGTGGGCTCAGCCGCTGAGTGTGCACCCCTCCCCCGCAGGCATTGACGTCCTCTACTCGGGCTCCCAGAAGGTCCTGAACGCGCCCCCAGGCACCTCACTCATCTCCTTCAGCGACAAGGCCAAGTGAGTGAGCCCCGCCACCCCCACCCAGGACCGGACTGGCAGTGAAGGCCAGCGGCCCTAGCGGGGAGGGAAGGAGGGACAGAATAGGCCCAGTGGGAGGAGAGGCCTACCGGGGAGCCCGAGGTCTCCCAGCCCGGGGCACTGGGCTCTTCCCAGGCTGTCCTCTAGGCCTCTCCAGTGAACCCCAGCTTCACTTGCTCCCAGGAGAGATGAGGCCTCAACCCTAGGCCTCTAGCCTGTCTCCCCTCTGTCATTTTTTGTGGGTATACTATTTTTAAATTATTTAAATTTAAATCTCACCATTAAACATAGAGCATAAGTATATGGTGACCCATGTTCAGATTTCTGAAACAGAAAAATGGACAGACAGATAACTATGCAATAAACATTGTAGAATGTGTTGAACAAATAGAGAAAACCTCAGGGCCGGTATACCTATGTGTCTTATGCATTTGGCATCCGTTTAGCATAGGGACAGGCCAGGCAACTGGGCAGAAAGCCTGTTCAGGACTAAACAGAGGCCCTTGGCTGCTGAGAGCGTCTCTCCTTGACTTCAGGCTTGAGACAGACAAAGGAGTCCAACTCACGTATTGGTGTTGTTTAGTCACTAAGATTTGTCCGACTCTGCCACCCCATGGACTGCAGCACACCAGGCATCCTTGTCTATCACCAACTCCCGGAGTTTACTCAACCTCATGTTCATCGAGTCAGCGATGCCATCCAACCATCTCATCCTTTGTCATCCCCTTCTCCTGCCTTCCATCTTTCCCAGCATCAGTATCTTTCCCAATGAGACAGCTCTTCCCATCAGGTGGCCAAAGTATTGGAGCTTCAGCATCATTCCTTCCAATAATTTTCAGGGTTGATTTCCTTTAGTACTCACTGGTTTGATCTCCCTGCAGTCCAAGGGACTCTCAGAGTCTTCTCCAGCACCACAGTTGGAAAGCATCAATCCTTGTGTGAAGACCCTTACATTCAGGAGGAACAGTAGCAAAGGACAGACATCAAGGAAGGAGCTCTTGCAGACTGGGCCTGAGGGGTGGGCCTGCAATGGGCAGACTGCCTGGAGCTTGGCGTGTGGCTGCTCCAATCCTGGGCCTGTAGGTTAGAACAGCAGTCTGGAGACAGCATGGCTACTGCAGTCTTCAGATTTCCCCAGTTTTCCAAACAAGTTTCTCGGATGCTTTCCTCAAACTGGGTCCCCTCCGCAGTCTTTCTGTGTTTGAACTCACCATCCAGCAGACCTTCCCATCCTTTCTCTCTGACCTGAGAATAGTGTAGGGCGACTCCGCGGGAGGGGACAGGGAAAGGGGCGCCAGCTGGGTCCTGAGGGACAGGCTCACAACCCCAGGCAGAGGCACAGACTGGACCCCTGGGGGTCTGAACGCAGACAATGGGGCCTGAGCACCCCCGCCCGGGCTCACTTCTGAGAACCAAGGGGCACTGTTTCTGGTTCTTTCTCACCAGAAGTAAGATCTATGCTCGTAAGACCAAGCCCGTCTCTTTCTACCTGGACATCAAGTGGCTGGCCAACTTCTGGGGCTGTGATGACAAGCCCAGGATGTGAGTAAGGGGATGGGGGTGCAAGGACTGATGGGGGGGATCCCCACCTTCATTCCCCTCACCCTAGCTGGAGCCACAGACTCTCCAGTGCCAGGCCTGAAACACCCTCCAGGAACTGTGCCCTGCCCAGCAGCTCAGTGAGGCACCGGGCTCCAGGAGGGACCCAGCGCCCAGCCTCCACTACCGTCCACCTGCCCTGGCGGCCTGGTCACTGCCCCTGCCTGGAGCCCCACCCCCACCCCCCTCCGCCTGTCCTTCGGGTTCCGAGTCCATAAACCCTAAACTGGACCCTGCTCCCCTGGGAGGGGCTGGGGGAGAGCAAGGCCCTGCCCGAGCGTGCCCACTGACCCAGGCCCCTCTGTGGCCCAGGTACCACCACACCACCCCTGTCGTCAGCCTGTACAGTCTGAGGGAGAGCCTGGCCCACCTGGCGGAGCAGGTGCGGGGGACGGGGGGCAGTCGGGGAGCCTGGAGCTGGGTCCCGCAGGGCGAGCCTGGGGAACCCTGGAGCCCCTACCCGGGGTTCCCTCAGCCCGGGGCGCCTTGCTGGAGAGAGACTGGGACGGGGCGGGAGGGCTCTGGGTGGGGCTGGGGGCTGGCTACGGACCGAGGGGGGCCTGGGGGCAGACACAGTGATGGGACAGGTGTGGCCACATTCCCGCCCTCTGGCTCCCAGTAGAGCGCACACAAGGGCGGGCAGAGGGGAGGCAGCCTGCAAGCAGAGAGGCCGGGTGGAAGGAGAAAGGGCGGGCCCAAGGGAAGGCTGGGGAGTGAGACCCCCTCCAGGAGGCCCGCTGTGCCCGCCGCTCCCAGGGAAGGCAGGAGCCGCACGGGTCAGCAGCTGGGACGCCCCCAGAGCGGCGTCCGTGACCAGGGCAGTGTCCGTACTCTTGGGACCCAAGAGGCCCAGAAACACACCGGGACAGCCCCCAGGGGCCAGCCCAGCGTCCAGCAGAGGCCTGGGCCGCGGCCAGCCTCAGTGAGGCTGCAGTGCTGCACCAACCACGTCTGCCCTGTGTCTATTCAGGTCACCACTGCCCTGGGCCGGGCTAGACTCAAGCTGGGCTGAGGGCAAGGCTGTCCTAGCCTCGGGCTGGCGTGTGTGGCCTGAAAGTCTAGGGGCTGCACACTCGGCAGGGGGGGTCTCCAGAGGGGGGCTCCGGCTGTGAGCTCTGGAAGCAGGGGAGGCTGGGCCCCCAGAACAGGGCCTGTGGGGTCAGGGGCTGGGAGGGCGCTGTCTGCACCTGGCCAGCTCCCCGCCTCTGGCTGGGTGCACACCCCCTCCCAGGGGCCTGGAGGACCAACCACCGGCTGGGGCCCAGGCTATTTCCCCTCCAGACTATTCCCACTCCCCCTGAGGGGCCCAGGCCCGGCCCTTGGAAAGAGTCAGGGCCCTAAACCTGCGGATCAACGGGGCTCCCAAAGGGTTCAGTGTCCAGGACAGGAGAGGAGAGCCTCCCCAGACCAGAGCTCCCCTGCTGTGCATGCCAGCCAGCTTCTGCTCCAGCCCCAAGGAGAAAACCCACCCACCCCCCAGCCTGCACGCTCTCCCTCCAGGGCCTGGAGAACAGCTGGCGGCAGCACCGCGAGGCCTCCGAGTACCTGCACGCGTGTCTGCAGGGGCTGGGCCTGCAGCTGTTTGTGAAGGACCCGGTGAGGAGGGCGGGGCAGAGGGCAGGGGGCAGGGGTCAGAGGGCAGGGGCAGGGGTGGGGAGCGGGAGGCAAGGGAAGGGGGCAGGGTCAGAGGGCAGGGGGCAGGGGTGGGAGCAGGGAGTGAGAGGGCAGGGGGCAGGCGGTGGGGGCAGGGGTTGAGGGCAGAGGGCAGGGGGCAGGGGTGGGAGCAGGGGGTCAGAGGGCAGGGGGCAGGAGGCGGGGGCAGGGGCAGCAGGTGGGGGTGGAGAGAAGGGAGAGCTCCTGTCCAGCCCCCATCTAGATATGTGGGTCCGGGGTGGGGGCAGTCAAGTTCATGGTCACGGTTTCCTGGCCTCTGGATCTCAGGACACTTAACTGAGTGCCCCTGCTCCCCCCAAAGCCTCCTGCCTGAAATCGTGGGTGATCTCTGAGCTGGAAGATGCCCGTTGGCCCTCAGAGCCCCGGCCAGACACCAGCCTGGAAGGGGTTAGGGGTGGGGTATGCTGGGTGAGCCAGGCACCCTGAGCTTCAGTGTGTGACCTGCCAGAGAGCGGACACAGGGCAGGGGGCAGGGGTCCCTGGAGGCTGGAAGCCCCACCCTGAGCACCAGTCTGTGGGCGTGGCTGCTGGGAGAGTGGGGGCCCTTTCTCCCATAGGCCCACTCTATGGGCCCTTTCTCCCACCCCCATGCTCGACCCTCCCTGCCACCCCTCTGGAGGCCGGGCACGGGGGGCTCTCTGCGATCTGTCAGGAGGTGGCCGAGCCCCATGCGCCCTGCAGGCGCTCCGGCTGCCCACCATCACCAGTGTGGTGGTCCCCACGGGCTATGACTGGAGGGACATTGTCAAGTACATCATGGACAACCACAACATCGAGATTGCAGGCGGCCTTGGGCCCTCGGCGGGGAAGGTAAGGGCCCTGCGGCCATGAGCGCTCCAGGCCCCGGCCTAGGCCAGTGGTAGCAGGAAGGGGACACCTTTCTCTGAACCCGGGAGTGACTCAGCCAAGTGCACCCCGGCCCCTCCTCCCGCACTGGGGGACGCCAGCCGGCTCTGCCCCGACATCAGGGCTGGCAGCCAGGCCCTGCTCGAGGTGACCTCCTCCCCTGACCCTGCCCCAGGTGCTGCGGATCGGCCTGCTGGGCGGCAACGCCACACGGGAGAATGTGGGCCGGGTGATCCAGGCCCTGCGGGAGGCCCTGCAGCGCTGCCCCCGCAACAAGCTGTGATGGGCTGCCTGACCCTCGTCCACCCGGGGAGCAGCCAGGTGGCTCCAGGGCGAACAGACTCTGCAGTGGGCACCGGCCGGCGGCTGCCCTGCCCAGGCATCTGCCCCGCCCCAGGCGGCTCGTCCCCCCACCACCACCGGTGGAACGTCCTGGGTGTGGCCGCATGGACCCTTAGCACCTATCCTTGAGCTGTTGCCCCCATAGGTCCCTGGCCTCCTATGAAGGTTCAATAAAGAAGTGGCTTCATCAGTCTTCACTGTGTGGAGTGGACCCCTGCTCCCTGACTGCACCTGAGCTGGGGGTCAGGGAGCAGAACCTTGCTGGAAGGATCCGGGCTGGAGGACAGGTTGTGTGGGCTGGTCAGCGGCCTGGGGTCCCTGTCACTGTACAGTCTGGGTCTAGATCTTGAGCCTGCAAACACCTCCTCTCCCACCACCCCCACAGAGGCCCCGCAGCCCATGGAGTCATGGGCTAGGGTACCAATGGCCCAGGAGCACACAGCCAGGACTCGGGCCCTGAGGAGCCCCGGCCACACCGCAGACACGCAGGTTCTGAGAGCTGGGGAGGGCCCGGCCCTGGGCCGCTCTGCACTCACATGTGCTGCAGACGGAGGCCAAGACTGCAGCCCCCTCCCCTGCCGCCTGGCACCCCCGACCCCCACCCCTAGCCCCTGTCTCTCCCTGGGAGCCTGCCTGGGTCTGGCTCCCTCACCTGTCCTTCCTGGGAAGCGTCCATCCAGGCCCGACCAGAGTGTGCTGCCGGAGGTCACGGCCATGTCCACGTGTCCCGGTCCTCACTGGGTCTAACAGCTTCCAGAGGCAGGCTCCAGGGTCCCACTCTTGAGATGGGCACTCACCCCGCGGCAGCCCCGAGTCTTGGGGAGGGCTGGCATGGGCCTGGCTCCGCCCCTGTGGCTCACCAGGTGGGCGCTGGGCACCTCGGTGGGCCCTGGGGTAGGGCCCCGAGCCGACCCAAGGCCTGCGGGCCTGCGGTGCTCTCAGCTACCAGGGGAGCTGGCGCCAACAGGCTGATCTAGACCCTACTCCAGGGCAGCTGCCGTCAGCACAGGGGCTCAGAGGCCAGAGGGCCTGAAACCCCAGAGCTCAAGTCCTCTTTCTTCCCAGGGGTCTTTCACGGTCTGTGCTGTTCAGCTCCTCCCCGGGAAAGTCCTGTCCACTCGGAGGTCCTGAAGACCTCTTCCCGGGTTTTCTTCTAGAAGCCCTGTGGCGTCAAGTTCTCTGTTGAGGTTATGACCCCCCTCTTGGTGATCCTGTGCGTGGAGTGGGGAAGGGGTCAAGGTCCACTTTTATCCAGAGGACACCCCATCATTCCAATGTTTTCTGGGCAGACTTTCCCTCCTGTGTGGTTGGCACGCCCCCTTTGCCAGCTGACCAGAGGTGGAGGTCTGTCTCTGCCCGTGCATTAATGAGCTTCTCTCTCCTTGTGCCCACACCACACTGTCTTCAGCACATCAGCTTTGTCGTAAGGCTTGAAATCACACATTTTAGAGTCAGCTTGTCTGTTTCCTCAGAACAGCTTATTGGAATTTTGGCAGGAACTGCAGTAAATCTATGTATCTACTGAAGCTGAAGCTCCAATGCTTTGGCCACCTGATGTGAAGAGCTGACTTATTGGAAAAGACCCTGATGCTGGGAAAGATTGAAGGTGGGAGGAGAAGGGGACGACAGGGGATGAGATGGTTGGATGGCATCACTGATTCGACGGACATGAGTTTGAGTAAGCTCCGGGAGTTGGTGATGGACGGGGAGGCCTGGCATGCTGCAGTCCACCGGGCTGCATCGGACACGACTGAGCAACTGAACAACAAAAAACGTACCAAGATGAATGGAAACCAATAAAAAATTACAAATTCCCATTCATGAATGTTAACATAGGTCTCTAAAAATTATACTTAGTTTTCAGTGCAGAGGCCTTACCCGTATTTTGCTCAGTGCCACTCCCTTCTGAGTGAGGGTGACTAGCAGCATGCACAGGACTGCCAGCCCATGCCCCCAGGTGTATTCACGGGGTGCCTCCCACACAGTGAACCCGCATGACTTCCTACAGGTCGTCCCGACGATGAAGCTCCATCAGGCTTATGTTGGGACACAAGCAGGGGGTGAGTGCCAGTCTGGGGCCATGCCATGCGAGGCTGGTGCCTCTCCCACGTGACCACAAGCTGCTGTGAGCTCCCTCCCTCGTGGGGTTGGAGAGGGGGCAGTCCCCGCTGGGCAGGCACCGCGACCCACGAGGCCGTGCCGTCTGCCCCGCTGAAGGCCACAGCGCAGCGCCTGGGTGGCTGCGTGTGGCCCCGCTCTGTTTATGCAATCCCCTGCCGTTCACCGCGATCCAACGCAGACGTTTATTTTTTATTTAGACCCCTTTTCAGAGCAGTTTTAGGTTCCCAGAAAAAGGGAGAGGAAGGTGCAGAGGTTTCCCAAACGCCCCCTGCCCCACAGGTATGCAGAACCCCCAATCTCAGCCTCTCATTTTGACCTCTGAGCTGAGGTCACCCTGGCGAGCCAGGGTCTTTGACAGTGGCGCTAAGTCCTGACACTGGCCTTCGGTACGTACTGCTGGACTCTTGGCCCTGGGCGTGGGTGGTTATGACGTCTTCCCCTTGGCCTTTCCTGCCGCTATAGCTCTTTCTCCTGCTGAGTGCAGCCCCCTGCATCCACCCCAACATCAGAGAAATGACATAGGGTGAGCCTGGCCCCTGCGCCCCTCACGAGTCAGGCTGGACCAAGCCTACACCTTCTGCAGCTGCCCGCCTCATGGCAGGGCGCAGGGTGTGCCTGGAGGCATTTTCCGTGTCCCCCCCCCCATTAGTGTCAGCTCAGGCCCCGCGTCCCACGGCCTCCCGAGAGGCCCAGGCGTCCCCTCCACAGCATGAGTGTGACCACTTTCCGGAGAAGGTCCAGGGAGGTGCCTGCCACACGGACTCACTGGGGTTTGCAGCCACCTTCTCAGGACCCGGGGCGTGGACTGTGGCTCAGAACTCAGGAGCCACGCTGCTTCCAGGCAGAGTGAAGACTGCAGAACACCTGCTAGCCGAGGCACACAGAGGGTGGGAGCCCTGCGGGGTGAGGGGCTACCGGCCGCTGGCAGCGCGGTGACAGGAGAATGGAGGTGGAAACAGCCGAGGGCCGAGACGGGTGGGGACGGGGGTGCCACCTGTTGGGAGAAGCCCCCGCACACAGCAGGGGTGCCTCTGCCACAGTGCTGCTGGTGGGGGGCTGCGGGTGGCTCCTTCATGAACTAGCAGGTGAGGACTGGGGGCGGGCCGGGATCGATCACAGGGACAGAGAAGGATGTCTGCACACAAGCTTCTCCACTTTATGAGTCCAGGAAGCAGGCAGTCCCGGCCTCACTGGACACATTCAGAGGCCCCGCAACCTGGAGCAGCACACGTCGCAGGTGCAGATAAGCTCCTGGCCCCCCAAGGCCTCCCAGCGCTCGGTCTTGACGACATCACACTGCCCAGCACACTCAGAGGCCCTCGGGGCTGACCCTGGACAGGCGCAGGTGGGCCCTGGGGACAGAGGCCCTCCACCCCCAAATCCACTCCAGGTGAAGCCCGTTCCCTCCTCCAAAGGTTCTCAGAGCCTCCGTGAGCGGTGCAGCCCCACAGAGGGCAGTGAGCCAGCGCCCAGCTCAGCGATCCTCAGCACCCAGAGTCTTGGTCTTCAGGAAGACGCTCTGCATGGCCGAGACCCGCTGCTCATCCTGGATGTTGAAGGCCTGGAACTGCGGGTGGGGCGGGACAGCGGGGTCACAGGCCGTCGGGGGGCCGTCGGGCGCTCCCTGGTCTCCAGCCTCCTCCCTCTGGGTCTTCACCTGTGCAATCCTCCCTGAGGGTGGACACACCTGGGGCCCCCTCTCCCGGGCCCTTCCCTGGATGGGCCTGACACAGGGAAGCCCCCCCGGGTGCTGGCTGAGAGCTCGGCGTGCACTGCCCCGCCCCCCATGCCCCCTCACCCCCACGCACCCTGGAAGGAGCCTGTGTGGGCTCTCAAGGTGGGGTGAGAACTGGCCTTGGGGGATAGGAGCCAGAGGGGCTCTGTGGGGCAGGGGCAGGGAGATGTAGCAGAGCCGGTGGAGCCTGGGGGCTCAAGGAGGGACAGCAGTGGACACACACGGACGTGGGCAGGCCAAGGGACCCCCGGGCCCAGGAGAGCAGCAGGAAGCTGTCCCCAGGAGGCCCGGGGCAGCCGCACTCTGTCACGAGGAGCGGAGCCCAGGGGTAGGTGGGGCTCTGAGCACTTGTCCAGTGTGGGTTTGTGGGCAGTTCGGGGGCGCCGGGGGCAGGCCCAGACGGCCTGGTTCCCAGAGATGGGCCCTTGGCCCTTGAGGTCCCTGGCGGCTGGGGGCATTCACGGCTTCTCTGAGCCCAACAGACGCCCCCGCTGCACTGCCCCAGCAAGGACTGGCCTGCCCCACCTTCCTCAGCTCCTGACCGGGGGTCGCACAGCAGGGCTCCATCCCCACCCACCGTGACCCCACACCTGCCAGGTCCCCCAGCCTCTGTGCCCACCTTGTCCAGCAGGACGTCGAAGTAGGCAGTGGCCCAGTAGGCGGGCTCGCTGGCAGGCAGCTGCAGGAGTGCCCGGAGCCCGCTGCCCACGCGCGGCGGGGGGCTGCGGCCCAGGTGGGTGGCATGGATGCGCAGGGCGGCCTCAGGCTGGCTGGCGAAACACTCAACGCGCTGGTAGAGGGTGCCCAAGTCCAGGCCCGCGTCCTGCAGCAGGTTCCGCTCGGGGTGCAGGAAGTGCGGCAGGTTCCTGGTGGCCAGGCAGCAGAGAAGCACCACCAGCAGGCGGTACACGGCGCCCTGGAGCTCCGCCCAGTCCTCGGGCGTGGGGAAGAGCGTGGCGGCCCACAGCAGCACTGTCTGCGGGGAACCGGGTCAGCCCAGCCCAGGGAGGCCCTGCCCGCCGCGCCTCCCCGGGCGTCCCAGCGGCCCCCAGCCTGACGCCCCTCTTCTCCCTGGGGTCAAGCTCAGGGCGTTCTGAGGCTCCCGCCATCCTCTGGGCCTTTCCCCATGTGCCGTCCTGCACGAACTCCTACTGATGCCCCGCAGCCCTACACAAAGTGCCCTGCCCAGTAACATCGTCCCCACCCTCGTCGGTGAGTCCAGGATGCCTGGATCCATCTCAAAGCCACCAGAATAGACTTATCTGCTTCCCCGCCCCAGCACTTCCTCCTCCTCCACCCCAAGCACCTGGCCAGGAGCCCTTCCTGTCGCTTGGCACCCCCTGCCGCACACCCCTTCTTGCTCACTGAGCCAGAGTGTGAGACCCCAAAGGACCCTTTTGGAAGCCAGCAGCCCTTCGGGGAGAGGGGCATGGAGGCCTGGGGTGGGGGCAAGTGGGTCACAGTGGGGCTCACAGTAACCTCCCCGCCAGGTCCTCCCCAAGCCCCACCCCAGGCGGGGAGCAGCGCGCCCCCAACTGCTGGCCATCACAGGAGACCCCTGGCCCCCAGCCCAGCCACTCCCCCTTCACACAGGCCCAGGAGAGGCCGCTCAGGGACCACAAACCTTCAAGTGGCCAAAGGTCAGCCCAGGGCTCCGGCCACCGTCCCGCCAGCTCTCATGGTTGACCCGGTCGAGGATGGAGAGGCTGTCTAGGCGGTGGCCCCGGAGGGAGCCCAGCGCCCCCAGCAGCCTGGTGAGCAGGTAGTCAGTGGAGACCCTGGACCCGACAGACATACCGCGGGCAGTCAGCACCGGGGCGGCTCAGGCGTCCAGACACGTGCCTGCCCAGCCTCTCCTCAGAAAGGACGGTCCCCCGCCTCTGTGGCTGTCTGAGCCCCACAGGATGGCCCAGGCCACACGGCGGCTGGCCTGGCGCTCACGGCCCACGCCTGCACTTTTCAGGAACCACTCCTGATGGGCCCTGGGGGTGGAAAGCCCCATTCCCAGGTAGAAGCTCAGGCCCAGGATGTGGGGGCAGCTGGGCGCCCCCAGGCACGTCCGGGCCTCTTCGTGTAGGCAGGCAGATACCACTGTGACCCACCAAGGGTGAAGCAGCTGCTCTGGGTGGGCAGGCAGGGGCCGGGTGAAGCTCCCAGGCCGGGCAGGTGGCGTCTCCACTCCAGGCCCCATTTGAGAAGCCCAGACCCCCTGGCTGCTGCACACACAGAATCTGGCCCTGCGGCAATGCCCACAGTGTGGGCATCACATGCCAGAGGCGCTCGCTGAGTGGGCTGGAAAGGTGGAAACTGGTGCCCTGTGAGCCCCCCCTCCCTGGGGGGTCTCCATGCTGGATGGTCACCAGCCCGCACGCCCTGATCTGTGGTGGGTATGTCACAGGACAGGCCATGTCCCCATTTACTCGTGAAAAGTGGCTCCGCCCAGCTCAGCGATCCTCTTCCCTCTACGGGCAGGGGTCAGCCTGGACGCAGCCCCTGCTCTGGGCAAGGTGGCTCAGCTGGGGAGGCCGGGGGGCTCACGGGCTCTCCGCTGGGACTCCCTCGGGGCAGAGAACCGCAGAAGGGCACGACCAGCCTGTGGACGATCGTCATCCACGTCCAAGCATCAGCTGGACTGTGAGAGTGAGCGCTCTTACGCAGCCGCGCCTCGTTCCTACAAGTGTCCCCAGCCCCGGGAGCTGGGGTGAGTCACCCGGGCAGAGCACGGCGACCCTGCACACCAGGCGCCGGGTCAGCTCAGGACGGGGCCCGTCCCCAGCCCTGGGTTTGAGGGGAGCTCAGCCTAGGCCCCATGCCTCCGCCCCCCACAGACACCGAGGCTGCCCCCCTTCCCTGCAGGACGGGCCTCCCTTCCCGAGCACAGGCTCCTGGGAGGGACCCGGGACCCGAGGCGGGGCTGCGGGGGCTCCAGGGCCAGTGGGAGGGCCTGCAGTTGAACACCCCAGGTGGGAGCTGTCCCCTCCCTCACGGTGGGGGATGCGTGTCTGGGAAGGGCAGAGCCCAGGGCCAATGCCTCTCCTCGGACACTGACCGCCCTCCCGTGAGGGCCCTCCCAGCTGTCTTGCGGCCCAGATCAGCCCGCTGGCCCTCACCACTATCCCACCTGAAGGGAAGGCACCAGGGGGGTGGTGGAGGAGGCCTCCCAGGACAGCCCCCCAGAGTTCCGAGTACCCCTCGGTTCCTGAGAGCACCCCCTCCCCAGGGGGACAGAGGATGCCTCCCTGTTGCCCAGCGCCAAGAGGCAAGGAGCCGGCAGTGGGGGCAAGCAGTCTGGTGGGATCCCCGCGACCCCAGGAATGGCAGCACTGTTCAGGAGCCCGGGGCAGAGGCGGAGGGTACCCCTGCAGGCCCCCCTGCCCGGAGTTGGGGGACAGAGGGGTGATGGGCCGCCCCTCCCGCCCGGGGCCCCGCACACCCAGAGCGAGTCCTACCTCCAGAGCTCCGCGCTGGCCGGCACCAGGGCCGCCTTCTGGCGGATGATCCCTCGCAGGGCACCCTCAGGGAACCCTGGCACCAGCCCGGCCCCCTCCAGGGCGGGCACCCTGAGCCTCTTCCGCACCACAGGCACCACGTTGAAGCAGAGTGTCCTCCAGCCGCTGGACACCCGCAGGGACAGGCCAAGCTGCTCCTCCCTCAGGCTGTCCACACTCAGGGAGCCTGCAATGGGCCACCTGCTAAGCCAGCGCCTCTCCCAGGCCAGCCTCCGAACCCCAACCCCTGCGCCTCGGGCGGTGCCTCTAGCGAGGTACACTGAGGCCGTGAGGGGGCCCTGACCCAGTGAGACCTGCTCATGGAACAAATGTCGAGATCTGCTCCCTGAAAAGCCCACAGGAGGATGCCGGGGGGTGGATCTCCAGTCCAGGGGTGCCCCCAGTGAAACCAGGTTCTGGACCCCATGATCCTGTGACCTGGGACCTCAGCCTCCAGAACATGGAGGAAATGCACTTCTGTTGCTCAGGCCACCAGGTCCCTGGGTCTGGAGGAGGTTCCTAACCCTTGGCTCGAAGAGGCTGATTTTAAGGCTGTGCCCCACGCCCCAGGACACACAGTGCACCCCCAGTCCCTGGTTGCCTCAGTACCCCTTTCCTGGACCCATGGGCCCCTAACCCCGGGCTGGCAGGTCATAGCAGCCCCTCTGCTGGGGACACCCTGGGCTTCTGGGGGTCGGGTCCCCCCCCCACAGCCTGGAGACCCTGCAGTTCCTCCGGAGGGTGGGGCGGCCTCTGCGGTGTTCCAGCTCCAGAGCCCGAGGGAGGGGGCCTGGCTGCGGCTGGATGTCCCCTGATCAGACCCTCCTGCTCCCCACTTCCCACCCCCGCGCCCCTGTGACCCAAGAGCGCCCTCCAGGCTCCACCCGTGACCCATCCAGGGAGGGCCAGGCCCTGGGTGAGTGCCCAGTGGCCTTGCAGCCTGGGTGGTGAGGAGCTGGCTGGGCGCAGGCTCAGCCAGGAGGAGGCCCTGGACCCCACCGGACACGCAGGCCGGGCACCGGAGCCTGCCTCCTTCTGCACATTCTACCTGACCTGCTTCCCACGCCCCCTCCTCCCCAGACTCCAAGGGGCCCAGCCTGGCACCCATGGCTGTGGAAAGTGCCACAGATCACCAGGAGGGGACATTCCATACTGTCCCTTCCCCCAAACACACACACAACCCGGAGAGAGCAAGCGCTCTCAGGGCAGCGGGAGGGGCTCTGTGCAGCCTGGGTGAGGAGAGGTCTCCCCTGCCCTCCCAGCACTCCCCAGAGAGGGTGCCAGGCCAGAGGCCTGGGGCTGGCCAGCTGGGGCCCAGAGGGCGGGTCATCAGGTCCCAAAGGGAGTCCCCAGCACGTGCCCTGGAGGACGGTCTCAGCACTGGTGAGCCCAGGAGTCCCCTGGGAGCCGGATGCGTGGCACCTTACACTCTGCACTGCCCGCCCCGGGCCTTCCACAGCCCCCCACCCCGGGGGTTCAGGGGGGAGCCTGCGTCATGCCCTTCACACCCGTACGAAGACCCCTCCCCCACAACCTCCAGCGGGGCAGCTCGGGCCACCTTCTGGGACCCCGCCCAGAGCAGGTCCTGGCCCTGCCCCAGGGCCAATCTGTCCCCTGCAGGGCCCGTCTCCCCACCAGGTGAGCGGAGAAGGGGCCCAGGGACCCCCAGGCCATCCCATTCAACGTGGTTGGAGAACTCTGTCGTGCAGACACCTGGGCAGTTTCACTTCCTCATCTGCCTTTGTTCACAGAAAGGTGGCTTGGAAGGCAGCCAGCCGCACCCACCGTCCCTGGCACTCCCCACCTCGGCCCGCCCGTCTCACCGGTTCCCAGGGTGGGGGCGGCCTGAACCCCTGCACCTGGGCTGCCGCTTCCCTTTTAAGGCAAGTGTCAGAAGCAGCGCCTGGAATTTCCCGCAGCAGGAAGCGCGGGTGGAGAGGAGGGGCCTGGACGCTGGGCCCGCGGGACGGAGGAAGAAAAGAAGAGCCCTGCCCAGCTGCCGGCTGTCACTGCGAGGCTCAGAGGGGACCGGACAAGACGTGGGCAGGGCTGAGCTCAGGCGCGCCCACCCAGCGGGGGCGTCTGCCATCAGCCTGCAGCGGCCTGCGGGCCGGGAGGGCGGGCTCCCCTTCGCATCGGCTTGTAGACACCTGGCTCCCCGGAAGCCGCAGGACCTGAGCCTGGATGTAGCGTCAGACCCGAGCTCCGTACGCTGGGCGGCAGGGCAGGGCAGCACCCCTCGGGCGGGCTGCCGTCCCACTCGCTGATGTGGGGCCGAGAGGACTCCAGGTGACAGCCACAGCACCTCGTGCCTGTCCCCTCCCGGCAAGCCGCACCCCCTGTCTTGTTTCCCAGGCCCTGCCCCTCGGCCCTGAACCCCTGGAGGATGCACTTCATCACCCAGGGACCTGCCGTGCTGGGCTGTCCTTCCCGCGCCCTTGAGGTCCAGGTAGCCCCTGCTGGAAGGGGGCCCACAACTTCTGGGCCTATCAGGAGTGCTGCCCGTGGCCCCCATCCATCAGATCACATCACCGGGGCAACCAGGGAGACGCTGGGGCCAGAGCCAGTTCACTGGAAAGTTTACCCCACAGAACCTGCCCAGGGCCAGAACACAAGCTAGCAACTGAGCGGTACATAGATACAGGCCTATGCACACCGGCACACACACCCCCTCACATGTGCACACACATGCACTCACGATCCCACAGTCCCACACTTACACACACGCACACATGCTCGCACATGCATGCACTTACACACCCACATTTGTGCTCAAACGTGCACTCATGATCCTGCTGTCTCACACTTACACATGCACACATGCACTCATGATCCTACAGTTTCACACTTACACACACACGAGTGTTCACACATGCACTCACCATCCTGCTATCCCACGGTTACACACATGTATTCACACATGCATGCACTTACACACACATTTTCACACATGTGCTCACAATCCTGCTGTCCCACACTTACACACATACACATGCACTCACCATCCTAGTTTCATACTTACATACATACACATGTGTTCACACATGTACTCACTACCCAGTCACCCCACACTTACACACGTGTGTTTACACACACACTCATGGGCCTGCCACCCCTCACTTACACACACACACACGTGTTCGCACACATGCCCTCGGATCCCACAGTCCCACACTCACACACACACACACACACACACGCGTGCAGCGCGATCACCCGCACCTGGTGTGATGAGGCGGTGGTGCTTGCAGTACACGACGGCCGCCACCAGCAGGTCCTTGAGGACCCGCAGGACCTTGCCGGGCACGATGTGGCCGCAGCACCTGGCGCTGCCTTCCAGGGAGGCCTCGAAGACGTCGTCTGCCTTCCAGCGCTCCAGGCCGGCGGCTTCCCGGGGGAGGCCCAGGCGGCAGCACCCCAGGCCACCCCCCGCCTCGGCGGCCCCAGCCTCCTCAATCACCAGGGCCTCGGCGTCCACCCACAGGGGCACCTCCACGTCCAGCGGGCCCTCCGAGGAGCGCAGGGCGAACTGGAAGGCCTCCAGGTCCCGGGAGTAGTCCACGAGGAAGCGGGGGTCCAGGGCGTGCACCCGCCCCAGCAGGGTGAGCACCACATCCTCGGCGCGCTGGTGCTCCTGTGCCCGGGATGCTGCCCGCGAGCGCAGCGCCTGCAGGTAGTGGTGCCACAGGGGCACCTGCACGGCCATGGCTGTGGGCACAGCCCGCAGAACGGGCTGGGCGGAGGCGCCTGCTGCACGCGGCCGGCTCCCACCAGCGACTGCGGGAGGGCAGGGTGCAGCGGCTAAATAGCTGAATGGGGCCCTGGCTTTGAAGTGAGGGTGAGTCAGCCATCAGCAATTAGGAATGTCGCGGGGGGGGCGGGGCCTGGCTTCCCTCCCGCCACCGCGGCTCCAGGCTCAGGCCTAAGGGCATCCAGGCTCGGGACTTTGCCCCTCTGGGCCTGGCCCCCACCACCCCGTGCTGTCCTGTCCCAGGAACCCCCATTCCACCCTTACGCCCGTCGCAGCATCCGCAGGGTCTCTGCGGGCCTCCCCACGGAACCGGGTGGGACGTGGGCCATCCCCGCTCTCAGATGAGAGGTGAGCAGGCCGACGGCTGCGCCGGACCCCTCAGTGGGAGCTGTCCACCGCAGCTGCCACCTCCCAGCAGCTTCTCTGAGGGCCAGGCCACGAGGCTGTGTTTCCATGGCAACCCGCACACCACCCCCCTCAGGCACCTGTGCCCGTGTAAGGCAGGGAGCCAAAACCCGCTGTCTCCTCCCCCTGCAGGGCACGTGTTCAGCCCCGGCACCCAGCCCCAGGCCCTCGGACCCCTGAGGGGCCCAGCTCCCACCTGCCTGCCCTTCGGCCTGAGAGGAGCCGTCACCCCCGGGGCCTGGTGCTGGACCAAGCCCGGTTCCGGAGGGTGTCTCCTTGGGCCTACCTGGCCAGCCTAGGTAGCCTCACCCTGCCGCCCCCTCCAGCACAGTCCAGCCCCACCTGCCGCTTCACAAATCCCAACCAGCATCGGGACCAGCCCTGCCCACCCTGGACCCCGCCAGGCTGGCCGTGCCCCTGAGTTCAGCCACCACAACATCTGCAAACAGTGAACATGGGGCCCACCCCTGGCCAAGCATCTGGAGACTCTGTCCCTGCAGCGCTCCAGGGGAGCCCCCGGCCCGCCTGGAGACACCCAGGGAACTGTGCCCGTATCAGTGCTGTGGGCAGGACCAACATCAAGCACTCTGTTCCTGGTGCTTGGAGACCCCACTAGGAAGCTGCAGCCCCCATGGGGGTGTCTCTGCTTCCACACCTCCCAGGACGAGGAGCTCACCACCTCACAAGGCAGCTCATGATAGTCAAGAGAAAACAGATTTGCATCCTCAGCCCTGGCAGGCCCTGCCATTGGGGTTAGCCCAGGGCATGCCTGCCCCTCCCCCAGGGCAGCTCTAGGGGTTCAAGGCCATGCGGCTAGCAGCCCTCCTGGCACCCCACTCATCCTGCCCGCTTCCCGCGCCACCTGCAGGGAGGGGCGCTGGGGCCCTTCCGCCCTGACCCGACCCTAGGCACAGAACCCTGCCTGCGTCTGGAGCCACCATCTGTGACTCAAGGATTCTCACACTGCTCCAGCGTTACCCTCCCACGAATCTCACAGCTCTCCTGAATTTGCCCAGGAGACCTGGCGACACCTGTCTGCCCAAAGTGCCGAGAGCTTTGAGCTGCGAGGAAGGCCCCCTCCATACCCAATGGGCCGCCCTGGGCTCTGTGCTCAAGGACCCTGGGGCAGGGGCCCTCCCGGCCCAGGGCACCAGCCCCTGCCCCCCTGGAATGCCGCTCCTGGTCAGTGACCCTGCAGGGCCGGAGGCTGGCTGTACACACTCCCCACCCTCCCCATGCCCATCCGCACCCTTTGCTGGCACCCCTGCCCATGTGCCCCAGGGCCTGGCAGACCCCCTTGTACCCAGCAAAGTCAAGGTGCATCTCCAGCCTCCCTCAGAGGGTTCTCCCCGCCTCGCTCTGGTCTCAGGGGTGGCCGCTTTTGCCCAGCGAGTACTGGATCTGCCCCCTGCCCCCTGCAGACTGTCCACCCCAGTCCACCTCTCCCCAGGCCTCTGGTCCCTGGCCCTGAGCTGTTGGGGCCGGCCCTCCAGGAGACAAACCTGACCGGGTGCCTCTCTGGTGTCACCCCTGCATCCATGCTCCCAGGAACCTTCTCCTCCATCTCTGGCTGAGCCTCAGGCCCTGCCTGCCTGACCCCTGACCACTATTGTGTCCTCTTGAGCAGCTCGGGCCGGCTGGTCCCCTGACAGTCCCTGACAATCCCCCCGCCAGGCACCCCCCAACGCAGCTGCCAGCCGGCGCCCCTACTTTTCCCAGACCTCTGCGGGGATGGGGGCCCCAGCGGGGTGAGTTCAGGCTGCACCCTTCCCCCTGGAGCCCCCCAACAGGGAGGGCCTCCTCAGAGTCCCGGGGTGGCCAGAGGCGCTCACGCCGCGGGCACTTGGACGCGTGGAGTGGACGTCCCGGGAAGCTGGAAGTGTGCGCCCTGCAGGGAGAGACGAGAGGGACAGAGGGGAGCAGGCACCCACCCGGCAGGCCGCAGACCCTGGAACCGCCAGCCCACACACCCCAGCACAGAGGCGCGGGAGCCAGGGGAGCAGGCGTGCTCAGCGCCCCAGCGGGTCTGACCAGCTTCCTGCGGGCGGGAGGCACAGGGCGGGTCGGCCTGCGTGTTTGTGTTGCTTCCGCCTCTCAGCGTATCTCCGCAAGGGAGCACGTATTTCAGGAATTCCCACATGCGCTGGAAGGGGCGCGTGTCCCCCGAACAGGCCCCTGATCGGCGGCCCCCACACGGCCTCAGCACAGGTGACAGACAGTCCAGCTGGAGAGGGGCTTGCAGAGGAGGGAGGCCGGGCCCCCGAAGGACTCTGCCAGCAGTCATGCCCTGGACGCCCTCCAGCTGGCCGGGGTCAGACCCGGGCTCTCCCCGGTCCTCACCTGGCGTGGCCCGCCTCCTGTGTCCCCACGGCTCCAGCCCATTCATGCCACAGCCCACATCACTGTCTACTGCCTGACTGGATGGCAGACTTGTGCGGGGTGCCCTGCCCACAAGGCTGAGCCTGGCCTCCTGAAGGCACTCCCCCACACTGTGGCAGGATCTGCCACTGTCCTTGTTGCCCGTGGCCCGGGCACTGTTCCCCTGACCACCTGTCGGCCTTGGAGGCTTTGCAGGCGGCTGGGAGGGGCACAGTGGGTGGAGGGGAGGCCAGCAGCCCCCAGGAGCCAGCCAGCCGCCTGGCTGTGTCCTCTTCTCCCAGGGTACCAAGCTCTGGCGTGAGCACAAGGGACAGGCAGGACTGGGGGTGCAAGGGGGTGCTGGGCAGAGAAGCCGGGAGGCCCTCACGTCCAGAAGCGGCTCAAGAGGCCCGTGCAGGCAGGAGCAGGGGTGGGGCCGAGGTGTGAGGCTCCTTCCGCCTATCCAGCGGGGTCTGCAGGGCCCTGAGGGGGCGAGCCATCCGGGTGCTTGTGGACACTGGGACCCCTCAAGGAGAAGCTGGCGTGCGGGCGACCAGCAACGGTCCCCAGGAAGGAAACCCCGCCCCCAGCAAGCGGGCAGTAGACAGCTGAGCGAGGAAGGTTTCCCAGGCAGGAAGGGAGCCGGGCGGGTCCAGACGAACGGGGGTGGGCAAGGCCTGCGGTGAGAGGAGGGCTCTTAGGGCGCCGTCACGGTGCGGGGAGGAACAGGTGAGACGGGGGCCCCGGCAGACGCCCTCTCAGGCCCAAGGAGCAGAGCACCGCTGTCAGGGCAGCCCAGGGCAGCCCAGCTCCCATCCAGGCCGGTCAGTCAGCCCAGGGCCAGTCGCTCGGTCCCGTCCAACTCTTGGCGACCACGTGGACTGTGGCCCGCCAGGCTTCTCCGCCCGTGGGATTCTCCAGGCAAGAGCTGCTGGAGTGGGTGGCCACTTCCTCCTCCAAACCCTCCCCTAGGACACCACGTCAACTGCACAGACCGACCCAAGAGTCGACCAGCTCTCTTCTGAAGG
Source organism: Hydropotes inermis (assembly GCA_020226075.1). Taxonomy (NCBI): domain Eukaryota; kingdom Metazoa; phylum Chordata; class Mammalia; order Artiodactyla; family Cervidae; genus Hydropotes; species Hydropotes inermis. Next base: position 112,497,793 of record CM035269.1, read on the forward strand.
TGCCAGTTGGCAGGGGGCGGGGGAAGAATTTGCTTCCAGGTCTGCAGGCAGATAGGGGTTGTTCTTGTTTTTCTTTTCAGTATGTTTTTGTTGTGACCAAGAGGTGGCAGAAAACTAACGATCTCATTTCCTTGCTCCCGCCCCATGAGAGCAGGTGTCGGAAGGCGGGGTCCACAAGTCACTCCTACCCCCTTCCCCAAGACCAGCCCCCAAACCTGCCCATAGCAGTGCCCTCAGGCAGCCCTCTGAGTGGACAAACACAGCTGGGCTCTGCTCCTGAGGCCTCTCGGGACCTCCCCCTGGCTGGAAACCCCCTGGAAAACCAGGGCTGGTGGTCCCCCACGGTCTCTGGGCAGTGGCCTGGATGTCATGGGAGGCCCCTGAGCTGCACAGAGACAGGAGGGGTTGAGGCCAGACTCCCACTGCGCACCAGGGCCCACTTGGAGGACCCCGAGAGGCTGGCAGGCAGTGTCCCTAAGCATGAGCCCCTCAGCAGCACCCCAATCCCGCAGAGTGTCACACACAGCCTCAAGCGTGGACAGAGGGCCGGGCTGGCCAGAGACGCCGACTCTGAGTGGCTGGGGCCGCTGGGCAGTGGGAGAGTCAGCGGTCCCAGCCAGTGCCCCAGCCTGCGCCCCAGCGTCCAGGACTGGCTGTGTTTTGGTGCCACAGCAGGGCTCGCAGGCCAGCTTCTGTCCAGCACCTGCAGGGGACACAGCCGCAGAGACCGCAGACCAGGGTCAGCGGAGTCCCAGCCACCAGGGGAGCCACTCCTGTCGTGAGCAGTCCCCAGTCGTCCCGCACTCGCCTGCCGGGGGTGTGAGGAGGCCCAGGGCCCGGGGACGGGGTCATGGAGGAGCCCCACCAGTCAGATCCCAGCCGATCACAGCGGGGCTGGCCTGGAGGCTGCGAGGGTAGGACAAGGACTCCCACCCTCCCCGGGGCTGCATGTGACTCGCCTTCAGAGGACACGTCACGGCCAGGCGTCGCGTCCACGGCCGGCCTGCCCCCCGCCGTCTGCACGGCTGTCTGGGAGCCTGAGTGGCCTAAGCCAAGGAAGTCAGCGCTTTGCTGGGAGTTTGAGGTCCCTTCCTCTCAGGGAGGGTCTAGGTCAAGGGTGGCAAATTCTGGGGTCCCTGGGGCCAGGCAAGGCCAACCAGTTCTGCCTCCACTTCCCCAGCCGTCACCCAGCCCCTGTGGTCCCCGTCTACACAGACTCCCCAGCTATGCTGGGTCCACGGGGAGTCTGCACTATCCCCGGGGAGTCTGCGGGTGACTGTAGACGCAGTGCAGGACAAGAACGGGGTGAGGTGCCCGCTTCCGCGGGGGAGCAGTGCACAGGGCCAGGGCGGCCGCGGGCTGGGCCAGGGCAGGTGGTCAGGGCCGCAGCGCGGCCCTCACTGCCCAGGGACTCCCTCCAAGCACCCGGGTGAGGTGCAGGGTCCACGGGTGGGAGTCACGATGGCCGCGGTCCTCCCGAACCCAACGCTGTCCCCAGCCCTTCCCACAGGGCCCACGTGGTGAGCACCTCCCTGACACCCTCACTCAGTCCAGAGCATTGCCTGGGGGCCGCGCCCAGGGCCCGGGCTGAGCCCTGTCCCGAGGGCCCTGCTGGTCCACTAATGGCCTGGGGTAGAAGCTGCAGCATGGATGCCGGGCAGGGAAGCCCTGGGCGGTGACCACAGGGCCCTGTGAGCCTTGAGGGGACGGAGCCTTGAGCCTCCAAGGAGAGGACGCTGGGCAGGGTGAGGACTGCAGACGCCTGGGGGCTCTGCTCTGCCACGAGTCTTCAAGGGGGCAGAACAGGCCGGGGTGGGTGTCAGACAGGAGAGGCACAGACAGGAACAGCCCCACGCACCCAGGCTCACCAGCTGGACTCCTTTCTGACCATGACGTCTGGTCTGGACTCGTCCGAGTGATCTGCACTGACGTTCACACCAACTTCTGCAGCCCCCGTCCTCCCCCTGCCCGAGCACCCTGGGTTGAGCCCCCAGGTAGGAACCCTCCCCGGAGGGCAGGCTCACCCCCTCCAAGCCCCCAAACCCCCTCCCTGGGGGCAGAGGCAGGCCTGAGCCCCTTCTCTTCACCTCACCCCACCCATCACCACTCCTGATGGGTCAGCGGCTGCCTGTGCTTGTGTGGTCCCAGGAAGCTTCGGGGGAGGTAGGGGTGGATGGCCCGTGGCAAGTAGGAAATGCACGACCCTGGGGCAGGTCCCCCTGAAGTGGCTCCAGGGCACTCGGCCTCCAGAAGGCACACCCAGGGGCTCGCCGGGGCCCCTGTAGGCTGTCCGCCCACCCATTACAGGCATCACACCACTGAACTCGAGTCCCTTTGCAAATGCTTGGACAATGTCATGGTTTATGATCCTCAGTCAGGAGGGACCGGGGGTCTGCACGCCTCCCCCTCCTTGTGTGTGGCCCCCAAGCACACAACTCCTCCCAGACAACTGCCCAGCGGAGGGCTAGGGCCCTTCCCTGCACGGGTGGGGGTCCGGGGGAGAGGCCAGCCCCTCCCCCATGTGGTCACTCAGACAGCTTCACCCAGGGCGTCTCCAGGTCTCCGGGGAGTCGGCTTCCGGACAACAGCGTTCCTTGGTCCCCATGGCAACAGAGCCGCCCTCCCATTTCCAGGGAAACCAAGCCCTCAGCGTCGCGGTTGCCACAGCAACGCCTATGGGTTCAGTCAGCCACACTGTCCTGCCAACTCAGAGGGGCAGCTGGGCGTCCAGGACAGAGGAGCCAGGTGCTGCCCGGGTGTGGGGCCAGTGCTCGGACGCAGGTCCCAGCCCAGCCAGGGTCCCAGGTGGGGAGTCTCGGGCCAAAGAGCCCCTGCTTTCTCTTGAGTCCTGTGCACCAGCCCGTGATGAGTTCCGCCTCCAGTGAGCCAGGCAACGGGGACTCTGCTGAGCGGTCCCAGCTGGGGCTGGACACAGTGATCAAGGTCAGTGCTGTGGCCACCCTCCAGCACCCTTCTGGGAGCGGGGGCTGAAGGCCCCTTGGGAGGGAAGGGATCCTGGACAGAAAGACCACACCTCCTCGGCTGCAAGGGGTACTTTTCAGGTGCTAACATGGTCAGCAGGAACAGGGAGTGAGTGCATGCACACACACACACACACAGAGGAGAACACGCACACATAGGTGCACATACACAGACACACGAGCACACACACAGGTACACACACAGGTGCACACACACACACACAGACACATGAGCACACACGGGTGCACACATGTGCAGACTCCAATAGGCCAGAGCCTGGGGAGAGTCTAAACTGGAGGCTGGGGACCTCCGCCCAGGCCCAGCCCCCTGATCTGTGCTGTGTGAACTCGGGCAGCCGGCCCCCCTCTCTGTGCCCCAGGCCTGCTTGCACTCTGGGGATGGGGGAGATGGAGGACCCTCCCACCCCAACAGTCTGGCTCACTCCTGCCTTGGTGGCAAAATGTGTGGAGAGCTGTGGGCCCAGCGGTGGGTGTGGCCCGTCCCAGGGTCTGTTCCGTGAGGCCCAGAAGTCCTGGTTCTGTCTTCCTTTATGGCCCCCACCTGGGTGACAAAAACCACAGCAACAGGGCGTCACCCCCGACATCCCCCCTTCACTCCTGACTTGCAGCCTGGTGCCCAGCCCTGCCGTCCCACCCTTAAGAGCCCCACACCCCGACCCCCAACATCACCTGGCTCCAGCCACCACAGCTGGCCCACCCCACCCTGCTTCACCCCCCGGGGATCTCAGTGAACCCCTGGGAATCAGCTGACTCAGAGCCAGTGATTAGAAGCTCAGAACTATGCTGTAGGGGGTGACACGGCCCCAGACAAGCAGACGGGTCCCCAGGGAAGAGTCAGTGCCCACAGCTGTGCTGGGATTAGATCATGCGGTGGGGTCATGTGTGCAGACGCGGGACGGGCAGGGACAACGAGGCAGACTGTTTGAATCAGGTGACGCAGAAGGCAAGCACGGTGGCCCTGGGCGGCACTGTCTGTCCGCTGGCCCGTGAGGCCAGCCAGAGGTGAACGCCGGCCAGCCGGGCTGGGGCGGGGCCAGGAGAGGGAGGGCGGCTCACACCCCCCTGCCCCAGGCAGGCAGCGCCGCCCTGGGAGGGGCAATCTGTCACTGATTGGGATTCCAGGGAAGGACAGCTGGAGACTTGAAGTCGCTGTGGCTACAGCCTGGTGCCCACGTCCAGCAGTGGGCAGTGGTGCATGGCACACGAGGCTGCCCCTGCTCCCGGTGCCCATGGGAAGCTGTCATCTGAAAGCCGTGAGGAGCCCTGGCAGGACTGTGTGGCCCACCCACCAGCACCTGTCATCTGCCTGACAGTGATTGAGATCTCAGGGCAATTACTGCTGGGCGAGCAGACGGGCGGGCCGGCGCCAAAGGTGCCCAGATAGGCCGTCCAGACAGATGGCAGGAGAGACGGCTCCTCCAGCTCTCTGGCTGCAGACAGAAACTGAGGGGCCTGGGCAAGGTGCCACCTGGAGACTGGGGCTCACATGGGACGAGACCTGAAGGTGCTCCCCCACCCCCGGAGCCCCTGACACCCCGCCCGCTGCAGCCAGCTTCTCCCTGAGCCCCTTCCAGCCCCCCACCCACACCTAGAGCTGGACTTTCTGAGGGTCTGGACCAGAGCAGACCAATGGGCAGAGGAGCCCTGGGCAGGAAGATCGGTTACTCTAGACCCAATTCCATCAGAAGTTTCAGGAAGGTTCAGACTCTTTCTTTCGGGTTACATTTTGAGTAGTGGTGTTTTTCTAAGAATTTGTCCATTATATGTCAATTTTCAAATTTGCTGCCCGAAGTTGTCCCTAACGTCCTCTCACTGTCTTTCTGAAGCCTGAGATTCTGAGGCAGGGCAACCTTCCACGCCCCCAGTGCTGAGGGTTTGAGACCCAGGAATCCCCGGGGACCCAGGACTTTGGGGTGAAGTTCAAGCAAGTCCCTGGCAGGCCCGGATGAGTCAGTCATCCCCGATCGACACTGTTTTCATTGCTGATTCTGGTGGCTGTGGGTCTTCTTTATGGCATTTGTCTTCTGTTTCATTGATTTATGTATTTATTTTTCCTTTGCTTTTCAGTTCTTTGGATTGTTGTTCTTCTCAATTTTTGAGATGTGTGTTTAGCTCATTGATTTAGTCTTCTTTGTTTTTTAAAAAGATTTTTACTTAAAAAATTGTAGTAAATTATGTGTGTATGCATGCTCAGTCATGTCCAACTCTTTGCAACCCCATGGACTGCAGCCCACCAGGCTCCTCTGTTCATGGGATTTTCCAGGCAAGAATACTGGAGTGGGTTGCCATTGCCTTCTCCAGAAAAACAAATTGTGGTAAATTACATACACATAAAGTTTATCATTTTCACCACTTATAAGTGCACAATTCAATGGCATTAAGTCCATTCACATTGTGCAAGTATCACCACCACCATCTCCAGAAGTTTTTTATCTTCCCAGACTGAACCCTGCTCCCATTAACACTAACTCTCCACCCCCTCCCCCAGCCCTGGTACCCATCCTTCTAACACTAACTCCCCACCCTACCCCCAGACCTTGTACCCATCCTACTTTCTATCACTACAGATTTTACTACTCTAGGACCTCATATGAGTGGAATCATGTAATATTTGTTGCTTTGTGTTTGGTTTATCTGCTTAGTTATTGTTGTTCAGTCACTAAGTCATGTCCGACTCTTTGTGACCCCATGGACTGCGGCACGCCAGACTTCCTTGTCCTTCACCAGCTCCTGGAACTTGCTCAAATTCATGTTCACTGAGTCTCTGATGGCATTCAGTCATCTCATCCTCTGTCATCCCCTTCTCCTCCTGCCTCCAATCTTCCCCAGCATCAGAGTATTTTCCAATGAGTTGGGTCTTTGTAGCAGGTGGCCAAAGTACTGGAGCTTCAGCTTCATCATCAGTGCTTCCAGTGATTTCCCTTAGGATTGACTGGTTTGATTTCCTTGTTGTCCAAGGGATTGTCAAGAGTCTTCTCTAACACCACAGTTCAAAAGAATCAATTCTTCAGCACTCAGCCTTCTTTATGGTCCAACTCTCACATACATACATGACTACTGGAAAAACCATAGCTTTGACTAAATTGATCTTTATTGGCAAAGTGATGTCTCTGCTTTTTAATATGCTGTCTAGGTTTGTCATAACTCTTCTTCCAAGAAGCAGGCATCTTTTAATTTCATGGCTTCAGTCACCACCTGCAGTGATTTTGGAGCCCAAAAATATAAAATCTGTCACTGTTTCTACTTTTTCCCCTTCTATTTGCCATGAAGTGATGGGACCAGATGCCATGATCTTAGTTTTCTGAATGTTGAGTTTTAAGTCAGCTTTTTCACTCTCCTCTTTCACTCTCATCAAGAAGCTCTTTAGTTCTTCTTCGCTTTCTGCCATTAGAGTGGTATCATCTGCATATCTAAAGTTGCTGATATTTCTCCCGGCAATCTTGATTCCAGCTGGTGATTCATCCAGTCGGACATTTTGCATGATGTACTCTGCACAGAAGTTAAATAAACCGGGTGACAATATACAGCCCTGACATACTCTTTCTCAGTTTGGAACCAGTCTGTTGTTCCATGTCCGGTTCTAGCTGGTGCTTCTTGACCTGCATACAGGTTTCTCAGGAGGCAGGTAAGGTGGTCTGGTGTTCCCATCTCTCCAAGAATTTTCCACAGTTTGTTGTGATTCATACAATCAATGGCTTTAGCGTAGTCAATGAAGCAGTAGATGTTTTTCTGGAATTCCCTTCCTTTTTCTATGACCCAATGGATGTTGGCAATTTGATCTTTGGTTTGTCTGCCTTTTCTAAATCCAGCTTGAATATCTGGAGGTTCTCAGTTCACATACTGTTGAAGCCTAGCTTGACAGATTTTGAGCATTACTTTGCTAGTGTGTGAAATGAGTGCAATTGTGTAGTAGTTTGAGCATTCTTTAGCATTGCCTTTCTTTGGGCTTGAAATGAAATCTGACCTTTTCCAGTTCTATGGCCATACTGTCCTCATCACCTGTACCCCACGGCCCCCAATCCACTACCAGCAAGGCAGGAATTTTCATCCTATTTCCTCAGTGGGGGGACCAAGGCTGGCAGGTGACAGCCATGGAGCTGGACCCCACATCACGGAGGCACCAAGTCTTTCCTCCACTCTGCACAGTTCAGTTCAGTTCAGTTCAGTTCAGTTGCTCAGGCGTATCCGACTCTTTGCAACCCCATGGACTGCAGCATGCCAGGCCTCCCTGTCCATCACCAACTCCCAGAGTTTACTCAAACTCATGCCCATTGAGTCGGTGATGCCATCCAGCCATCCCGTCCTCTGTTGTCCGCTTCTCCTTCCCCCAATCCCTCCCAGCATCAGGATCTTTTCCAATGAGTCAACTCTTCACATGAGGTAGCCAAAGTACTGGAGTTTCAGCTTCAGCATCAGTCCTTCCAATGAACACCCAGGACTGATCTCCTTCAGGATGGACTGGTTGAATCTCCTTGTAGTCCAAGAAACTCGCAAGAGTCTTCTCCAACACCACAGTTCAAAAGCATCAATTTTTCGGCACTCAGCTTTCTTCACAGTCCAACTCTCACATCCATACATGACCACTGAAAAAACCATAGCCTTGACCAGATGGACCTTTGTTGGCAAAGTAATGTCTCTGCTTTTTAACATGCTATCTAGGTTGGTCATAACTTTCCTTCCAAGGAGTAGGCGTCTTTTAATTTCATGGCTGCAGTCACCATCTGCAGTGATTTTGGAGCCCCAAAAAATAAAGTCTGACACTGTTTCCATTGTCTCCCCATCTATTTCCCATGAGGTGATGGGACCAGATGCCATGATCTTAGTTTTCTGAATGTTGAGCTTTAAGCCAACTTTTTCACTCTCCTCTTTCACTTTCATCAAGAGGCTTTTTAGTTCCTCTTCACTTTCTGCCATAAGGATGGTGTCATCTGCATATCTGAGGTTACTGATATTTCTCCCAGGAACATTTTAACCAGCAATCCCCCCCCCCCACCAGCAGCTCTCTAGCCAGCAATTAAATAAACTTCATTTCTAGGTATATATATATACATATATATGTATATATATATATATATTAGGCTTTGGAAATCATGCAGTTTCTGCGGTTTCTGTAGCAACAGCTCACCTCTGAAATTGGAGCATGAAGACAGCCATAGACAGTGTGTCTGAAATGGGTGGGGTGATTTTCCCAGAAAGCTTCAGTTACAAACAAGTGGCAGGCCTGAACTGGCCTGTAGATGGAGTCTGCTGAGCTCAGCCAAGATCAGCAGATGAAGGAATGAACGGATGGTCGTGTGGGTACCGTCATACAAATGGTGGTAGACAGTTGAGCAGGTGGGTGGGTATGGTGGACAGGTGGCCGGTTGGAAAAGTCATTGTCCATTGAGAGCAGAGGCCCGTATTCTGGAAACTGGCCTTTGAGATGAAAACTCACCGGATATGCTTTTCACCTCTGGTTGGAGTGTTGCATGCACACAAAAACATACAGGCATCCTGGGTACACAGCTTAACTTCCTCCCCAGCACTTGGCATTTCCTATCATTTTCCTATTCAGCCATTATGGTGAACATACAAGGATATCACAGGGCTTCCCTGTGGCTCAAGGCTAAAGAATCCACTGCAGGAGTTGCAGGAGACTGGGGTTCGATCCCTGGGTCGGGAAGACCCCCTGGAGGAGGGCATGGCAACCCTCTCCAGTATCCCTGCCTGGAGAATCCCAAGGGCAGAGGAGCCTGGCAGGCTACAGTCCGTGGGGTCGCAGAGTCGGACACGACCGAGCGACTCAGCACACATGCACGCACAGTGATGTCACATTATGACTTTGGGCACCACTTACGCAACGACTAATGAGACTGACCACATTTCCCTGTGTTTACTGGCCCCCTAGACGCCGTCCTTTGTGAGGTGTCCGTTCTACGTTGCACCCAGTTTTGCCCTGGGGTGCCTTCTCTTCTCATTATTGATCTGTATTTGACTGCATAGTCTAGAGGCAGCCCTTTATTGAATGCGTGCACTGCAAATGACTCCCGTGGGCGGCCTTTCGCTCTCATGACGGTGCTTCTGAGCAGCAGTTCTTAGCGTCAACAGGGCCCCACCTGCCCATTTCCCCCGTTAGGTTAGTGCTGCTCACGACCTATTGAAGAAATACACTGGACCCACTCCAAGGTCACAAAGATGTTCATCTATGTTTTCTCTTAAAAGTTTTATTGTGTTACATTCACAGTTAGACACTCAATCTGTCTGGAACCCGTGTCTGCATGGTATGAGGTGGGGCCCACCATGCATTCCCGTCTATGCGAATAGCCAGGCAACCTGGCTCCACTTTGAAAATCACATCATCTTCCAAGGCCCTACCTGTATCTCTGTCACCACCCCGTGGGTACACATGCCTGTGCATGTGCATCTGTGTGTGCTTGTGTGCCTATACACTCTTCCACTGGTCAGGTGGTCCTTACACCAACGCCATTCTACCCTTGTCACTGTGGATCCGTGACATGTCTCCACATCTGGGAGCATAAGCTTTGTTCTTCTTCATGATTCCCTCCATAATTTTGACTCTTCCATATGAATTTTCAAATCAATCTGTTAATTTCTGCAACACTGGCTACCCACTCCGCTATTCTGGCCTGAGAAATCCCAAGGGCAGAGGAACCTGGAGGGCTACAGTCCATGGGATTGTGAAGAGTTGGACACAACTGAGTGACTAACACTTCCACACTTTTCCATATGCATTTTTGAATCAGTTTGTTAATTTCTACAACCTAAAAACCTTGCTGGAGTTTGGACTCGGATTCCATTCAATCTATAGATCAATTTGAGGGGGCGCGAGTCTTCCAATTCACAGGCAGAATCCATTCTTCCATTTATGTTTTTGCCAATTTTACTCAATGTAGTTCTCAATGGAGAGGCCTGGCACATTTTACTTTTACAATTGCACCTGGGTGTTTGACCTGTTGGGTTGCTTACTGTTTTTTAAATGATGGTAGCTGAGAACCCGACTCTGTTCAGAGGGTCGTTCCAGCCCAAGGCCTCTTCAAAGCGCTCTGTCGCTGAGCTTGCAAATGCAGAGGACTCACCCCGTGCGGGTCGCCCCCCCACCCACCTCCCCTGAGTCCATGAAGCCCACCGCCCCCGAGGCCCTTCTGACCTCAGTAGGCGCGTCACAGTCTAACAGCTGCTCTAGTTGCTGCAAAGCGGGTGCTGGCTCCCGGCACCCTCCTGTGTCCTGCGTCCTCCCATTCATTTTTGCTTTAAGATTCCAAAGTTGGGGGGCACTGAAGGGGAGGGGAGGAAGGGAGAGGCACCAGGGGAGGGGGAGGAGGTGCCAGCAGGAGGCCCGGGGGTGGGCACAGTGATGCTGTCTGCGTTCTGCCGCTGTCTCTGCCTCAGGGTCCCCATCTGTACAAGGGTGAGACGGGTGGTCTGGGGGCTTCCCAGAGTCTGGGTGAGAGAGGGCCCATGCATGAGACAAGAGCCGGGAGGGTCTGAGAGTGCCAGGGTGTGGCCAAGACCCATGTGGACGGCAGCCAGGGTCCCTGCCCTCATCAGACGGGCTATGTCCCCCTTCCTGGCTCAGAAATGAGGATGGGGCCCCACAGTCCTCAGAAGAAGTTGGAGCCACCAGCCACCTCTCCTGTATCCCCGCATCCTCCGCCACCGGCCCCGCACAGACACAGACTGGACGCCCACGTCGCTGCCTCTGCCTCTTCCCGGACACCTGATGGGTGTCCCCTCTGGCTGGGGGACTCTTACTCACCCTTCAAGGTCCAACTCAAAGGCCACCTCCTCCAGGAAGCCTGTGTGGGCACCGGGGACACGGGAGCAGACAAGATCAACCGGATGCTTGCCCTCCGCAGTGTCCTTGATCCGAGTCATTCTTCAGTTAGTGATTCAGACTGTGGACTCAGTTTTCAGTCATTCTGCTGCTGACCCATGTCCATGTCTGCTTGTTCATTCTGGTGCTGACCTGTGTCCAACGAGCCTGCTTATGCGCCAAGCGCTGATGGGGCTGGGGGCTGGGGGTGCGGGTGCAGAGGTGAATGAGATGCTGTCCCCCACCTTCGCGATGCCTGGTTTCAGGCCTGGCGAGGACTGCCTCTTTGTGACTACTTGAGGACAGCACTACTGACTCAGCTCCTGGGGTGGTGCCCAGGGCCCCAGAGGGCTCACCCGACGCATGGAGACCTGGGCCAGGCCATCCCGAGACACATCATGGCAGGGGCCAGGTGTTATCCTGGACACAGAGAGGCTCTTTATCCTAAGGAGGTGGACCCTGGCAGGCGGCCACCCAGGCCCAGGGCCCTCTATGCCGCAGGCCAAGCCACAGAAGGAGGGCAAGCAGACGTCCGGGGCTGGATTTGACTGGACGCCCATCCTCGGGTGTGTTCTTCGGGCTGTGCCCAGCCCTGGGGTGCAGGGGCCCCGCGGGAGTGCCCGGGGCAGGAAGGGAGGGAGAGGCAGGGGTGGAGAAGGAGAGCGGGCTGGGGTGGCCCCAGGCTGTCCCGGTTCCCCTGCCGTCAGGCGGGGAGACCCCAGGCCAGAACACCTGCGGAGTCCTGCGCCCTGGCCACTGGGCAGGTGCCGGGGGTCCGGTCCTGACACGGCCACTGCCGCTGTAGATGTGGACCCCGAGCTGCCCTTTCAGGTCGAGACAACAGATGTAAATGTGCTGAGAACCCTCGAGGGGAGCTGCCCTTCTCGCTTCACCCTTCTGTCCACAGACACGGGAGCCTCTGTGTTCCTGCCACTGTGGGGCGGGGGTCCCAGCCTCCTCCCCAGAGCAGGGCAGCCGCAGCCCTGCAGTGCCCCATGCGGCCACACGGTGGCACTGTTGCAGCTCCGCCGCCGCTGACCCCAGCTGCCGGCCCGGCCCCCCGCCCGACCCGACGGACACCCTCATTCACCCGGCTCCTGCCCCCACCCCCCCGAGGCTGCAGGCTGTGTTGAGCTGAGCCAAGGTCCCCTCTGGTCTCCCACTCTCGCAGGGTGCCTGGATGGGGCTTCTGGTCGCCCTCCCTGCCTCGCCACTGGGCCCCTCTGGACCTACCATGGCCCACCCAGGGGTCTCCCTAACCAGGCTGTGGGTGTGGAGCAGCCTCACCACCCTCTGGAAGCGCGGGGCTCCTTTTGCAAGTCCCCCCCACTTCTGTAGACCTGTGTGCCTGTGCAGCCCCCCAATTCAGAGGGGCCCCTCAGGGCCCAAGGCTCATCACCAGCGAGGGGGACAGTGAGCCTGCTCTGGCCCACCTCCCTCTTTTCTTCAGTGGCATCTGCCTCTGAGCCCCTCAAGTCTGTGAAAATGCGGCCCCAGGGAAGCAACCCCCACCCTCCATGGAGCCTCAGGCCCCGGGTCCCTGGGACACCCCTGCCCCCATTTTCAAAGATGAGAACACAAGGCTCAAGATGGCAGGTGATGTGCCTGGGGCTGGGCAGTGAGCTGGCCACAGCAGAGCAGGGACCTCCATCCATTTCTAGAGGGGAGCCTGCCTCTGACCCTGGGTGGGCAGACGGGGAGCCCACATTCCTCGTTCCTCGGGGTGGAGGCCCTCCCGGTGCATACAGCCACACGCGGAGGGCAGCAGTGATGAGGCAAGAAGTGGCCGCCCCCCTGGGTGTCACATGAAGGCCCCCGCCACGGCCCACCAATGGTGTGACACGGGGGCTGTGACCTCCCGGGGTCCTCAGAGGCAGGCTGAGCTGACGGGGGGAAGGCCCTGGGGACAAGGGCAAGCTCCACAGGCGGGTCTGGGGTCTTCTGGGAGGCTGAGGCCCAGCCCTGGTGTCCCCTCTGACCGCTGAGATTGCTGCCAGGGGCCTTCTGGAACTTTCCCAGTGCACTCCCGATCACAAGAGGACAGTCTATTCCCGGGACAGACCAGAACCCGGAGGTGGCCTCGGCCTGCAGAACTGTAGGTGGAGTCACGGGGTCCCCCGCAGGCAAGGGGATGGCTGATCGTGGGGACCAAGCCAAGCGCAGGCCCAAAGGCACGCCCTGGCTGGAAGCCCCTCCCACTCCGGGCCCCTCCCCGCCACCACCCCCCCCCCCGTTGTTTCTGCTGGGGTGGGGGGGTGGGGGAGGGGGAGGGGTGGGGGTGGGGGACGGAGGAGGGGGGGGATGGGGGGGGGGGGGGGAGTGCCGGGTGGAGACAGGGCAGCCAGAGGCCCTCGTGCACCCCCTCAGTGGCTCTAGCTGGGCCGCGGCCCATCGCAGGCACCCGGCTGCAGCTGGAACCCATTACGCCCCCAGCTCCTCCGGGACGCCCCGGCTAATAAGTGACCCTCTGTAAATGTTAGGAATGAGTCAAGCCTGTGCCGTGGCTCTTTCCCGTTAGAGCAGGGAGGGCGCGGGGAGGGGGGCCTCGGGCCAGGGCCTTCCTGGCCTAGGAGGAGGCTTCCTGGACGTGACCCCTCAGGGAGGACCGCGGCTCAGCGCCTGCCTTTGGGCTTGCCTTCCTGGAGGACCGGGGAGGCCTTGGTGGTCTTGGTGCCCCATCCCCGGCTGGGCCCAGAAGGGAAGGCCCACATCTCCCCTCTCACAACTCACTGGTCATGCTGAGGGGTTAGCAGGGAGGTGCACTGAAGGCTATTCACCAAGGCCTCCCAGGGTATGCAGATGCCCATAGCAGCTGAAGGAGAGCAGGCTCCTCACTCTCGGGTCCTCACTCCCACGGCGCTCAATCCCATGGTCCTCACTCCCGGATCCTCACTCCCACAGTCCTCATTCCCATGGTCTTCACTC